>AXCM01001380.1:0-42825 GCA_000473375.1 Anopheles culicifacies
CACACACACGTAAACATGCGCTCAGTTCCATCTTTTATAAAGTTTGTGAGGGAAAATTTTCTCTTTTAATCGTACATTGATTGGCTTCGTCGTAATCACAATATTTATCCGATGTACACTACGGGAGTGAAATGTGGACATTGCGATCATCCTGAATACGCAGTAATGCACATAAAATTGAATGCTTCAGAGGAACGCCTCCTCGTACAATAAATACACTATTTTTTCAACAGAATTATAGTTCACGTTTGATAAATATTTTATGCAGAGCACAAAACCCCATTCAAAGATTCATAACATTCTTACAATATTTTCTTTTACAATATTTTAGTTTCAACCCACCCAGTACGCTCCTTCCATTCCACAAATGAAGGTTTGTGGATAAGTTCTCTACATGCAAATTCCTGCCCAGTGGAGTATATTTTTCACAGTAAAGCAACTAAACTAAACGGCGTGTAACAAACTCAACAACGAACTGGCCTTCATTCTCGGTTGTGCATGTATTTGATCATCTCTTCGGCAAAGCTCACACTGGTTCGTTCTGTCCATACCATTCTTCGTTCTATCGTAAACCTTCACAACTAACTGTTTGAATGTCAGCAAAACCCTGCCAGTGCCACTAGGCACTGCAGCCAACCGTTTCAGTTTGTCAGGGCAAGAGCAAGAACGGAAATGATGTGCCGAGTGCCGAAAATATTCAAATTATTTAAGGGCCAAACTTTCGATCGGTCCCGGCAATGGTGCGTTCGCCCTACTCATACGAGCCTAGAGCCTCTTGTCAATTATGTAAATAGCCAACTTAGACGACTACCTTAGAGTGGCCGTTTCGGGTAGAATGCGTATCTTCGCTAGTGAATGATATGGTGGTGAAATGAGCCAAACTTAAAGTTTGGTAGAAAAAAGTAACAGAGAGCCAACCAAACAGAGTTTATCGGATAGAGTGCGTGGAGATGCTGTTTACACTTTCTTCTATTGTGAGTTGGTTGTTGTTCGCATTGACATATTCTGTTAGATGCGTTTCGTACACATTATTATATTTTCGAAGCAGTCGTCATCTTGAGGCTACTTCTAATTAATTCTTTTTTATCATTACGAAGCCGACTCGAATAGTTTTTGTTTTTCTTGCTTTTTCCATGTTTTGGTTTAAACTCAGACGAACTCATTTTGCAGATAAGTGTTTTGGAATACATATTAACATACTCTATATCACTTATCATTTATTCGTTTTTAAGGTCATTCCCAACGGCCAAAATCGTTACTTGCATTATTATATAAATATCTATCTTATAAACTAATTACAAAAATAAAGAAAATACGTTATCAAAAGCTATGGGGCAATTTGCAAGGGGAACAAAGATAAAATAAAATATAAAAAAAAACATTACGAAAAAAATTAAAAATTATGAGGAAGTTAGTAGAGAGGCGACAATTCCAGCCTGAACAGAGGCATTGAAAAAACCATTAAACCAGGGACAGAAACAAAGATTCATGGGAACGGAGGGTATTTTAAGAATATAATTGAATAAGGACAAGAACTGCTTGGGCATCGAGAGACTGAGTATGAGGGCATTGGCACACTTAATAAACGTCCATCTGTGAACCCTCGATATAAGACACAGTTAAGTAGCTCAGGATCCAGGAAGTATTGAGGGGAAAGTGTACCTGACAAAGAAAGATTCAGGAGGCAAAGAAAGATTCTAGGGAAGACCAAATATAGCAATAATGCAACGGTTTTAGATACAATAGATCAATGAAATGTGGTGAAATCTTGTTAATGAGACCCAAAGTGTTCATTGCTTTCCCACACGACTCATTGATGTGCAGGATAAACAATAGCTCAGAGACAAAATAGATCCCAAGATCACGAATTAAAGCCATACAATTCAAGAAAAAAATTCAAGGGAATACTTAAACTCAAACAAGAGAGTGAGAATGAAAGATGGACATAACAGAACACTTTTCAAGACAATGGACGTTTAGGACATTCTGAGGAGGAGAAAATTAGTAAAAAAAGGTTTTTGAGGTCATCACCACAAAGAAGATAAGAGAATGGAGGAGGGAATGATGGCGAACAAATCATTGATGGGCAGATAATCATGAAAGGGTCTTATGACTCACGGCTGAGGAACATTGGAAAACGATCAGAAAACATAGGAAAATCAGCAATTAATATTAACACAGCATTTACGATAGCGCAAAAACGATTGGAGCCACAAAATTACGTTATGAGAGTAGCCAACTTTATTTAGCTTAGTTAGAAGAAGTGGAAAAGATAAATGGGGATGTGAGGGTTAAATACATTTATGAAAAATCAGTTATCTTAGTTTAATATGATTAATTCATAATAAATATCATTAAATTTATGTCATTAATTTCAACACTAAATTCTTCTCGTTATATGGCTCTACAACCACGAGAGATCTTGGCCTGCTATTTCTGGCTTCCGTGACTTGAATCTGGAGTATATTCGTTCTAAATTCCAGATTTGGAAACTTTGATACAACCTAAATATCTCATCCAATTCTAGACTCGTATTTGAATGAGTATAAAAACATTTGCCACGATTTACATGGTTTATTATTTTCAAAATTGCTTCAATTTCTGGGTAAATTTCATAACCTAGTGTTACTTGAAAGCAGAAGGATTCATACACAAGCAACATACATCGCCGCTCTCCTGCCTAGTGAATACGACATCGACAACATCCTACCTAGCCCAAACCATTACGTAACTCATGTATTTTGTATACATATATGAAAAATTTCGACTATATATCAGAAAATTAATTTAGCCTATATCTTTATTCAAGTATTCGAAAAACTTACTAAAAATAAAATAATATGTTACGCTCTGTTTTATGGAATGGTCTTGAGTTTATTGCGTGTTTTCCTACATTTACATATAATCACAACACTAATAGTAATCATTCAAACCAATGTGGAGTGCAAATTGAGAACCCATTTAGTATATTCATAATTGGATACTTGCGTCTGCAAAGAAAGCCCCAATAGATTACAGGCTACTTAAACTTCTACTGAATCATAAAACATCCCTCCAAAACTCAGTAAAAGAAAATATGTGTTCTGGATAAAATCTGTGTTCATATTATAGCTTTGACTTTCAACAAGTAAAGTATGGAAACTCATAAAGAATGCAGTTCAAGTTAGAGTTTCATAAAAAAATTGCGTTTCCAAATGACAGAACAAAAACGTCACTGAAGCAAATAATTTTCATATTTAAAATAAATGATTTAAAACACCCTTTCGCTCGTATACGACGGTACTACTCATCTAACCGTCAGCTTTAACTTTACTTCAAATACCCTAACTTAAACTTAATTTTTAATCTATTTCGCAACAAAACAAAAAAATTGTGTAGATTATAATGTTGAACTCTCCCTACACCAACTACAATAGATTGTAATGATCAAGTTTTTACGATATTTTATTTTATTCGTTCTACTGTAGAGACGCATTATAAACAAACACTACAGTTTGCCAGACTTCATGCACTCATGTTCGTTTATTCATCATTCAAGTGTAATCTGCTCAGGCATGTCTCGATTCAATGTAGACTCCATCAAATTTTCTATTAATTTTATTACAATTTATTTAATTTTAGCTTACAAAACCCATCAACACATCACAGTTAACAACTACTAGCTCTAACATACACTGAATATTTTATTTTTTAAACTAAGATATTGAACCCACATCGATAACTTCTTGTGGCCACGATATCACTTCCTAGAAAAAAGAGATGCTTAACTCCTCCAGTTACGGACGCTTTCGTGTACAGCTTGATTTAAAAACATGTCATATTTAAAATCCATTATCATCTCCTCAGTAATGATTCCTTAAGCCGTTATTTTATAGTGTGGGCGTACAATGAATTTTAGTCCATATAATCCATTCGTTAGCACACACTGGCAAAAAAAAAACACCTGCACAAATAACACGACTAAAACTTTAACGACAAATCATCTTCGGAATCGAACCGTTTGAGGTTCCCAGGTGTGGTTTTGCTAGCAACATGTCCTGGATTAACATTTCCCACCTTCCTTTCCTTCCCAATGTACAGGTTTCGATAAGAAAAAGGAGAACAAGAACCTGCATGCTTGTTCCCGCTATCATTCAGCAAAGCATTCACCGGTGTGGCCCTTTCGCTATTGTTCACCTCTTCCGGGAATCTTTCGAAAAGCCGGGAAATTTCTCAACAACCGAACGGAACAGGTAGCAAGAAAAGAAGTAAATTTCTGGAGAAATAATTTTGCTGAAATGTTACAAATAGCTTTTACCATTTATTCTTCCCTTGCTAGTCCTCTTTGATTCGGGCTCATCCCGCGAGAGCTTCTTCGGTTGTCGGTTGTGATAACGCATGTATGTCACCTTCCTTCGGGTGGACGTTTCCTTCCTTTTTACGGGGTGATGCCGTAAGCTGATCTCGGAAACGGTGCGTTCAACTAGATGCGATCCCTTCGGATGACACTTCCGATCGATCGATCCATCGACCGGGTTCTGCTATCCTTCCGTTCTTTTTTCCTTTTTTTTCCTGGAGATGGTTGGGGTTAGACACCCACGTCAATGCTGGAGGAGCACACGGAAGAACTCCACTTTTACGACTGCAACACCGACATCGATTCAGAGCGACTTCTCGCGGTGTGGCAACTCGTTTTGCAAAACCGTTTGCACCAAACACATACTACTAGAATGTGTGTTCCAGGTGAAAGATTTATTGAATTTCTTTCTAGATTCTACTTTTTGCTCGCTACCTTCCAACCGTTCGATTGTGACGACTCTGACGCTTTTGCCCGTGGGTTTCGTCTCTTTTCTTTGTACTTAGTCTTACAAGCTTTCTCCCTCGGTTGTGCTTTGAAATGTTGGCGGATTCCCGCTGTAACCAGCGAGCTGGATACATGTGCGATGAAAAATGTCCTCCCTATCCGTTCTCGAAGGAATCCTTTCCCGCTGCCGAATGCGCCCGAATGCTGGTACCGACACAGTAATTTGAAACGCAGGAGCATCCAATCTGTTAGTGGCCTAGCCTCGCGACAATAGCTTCGAGAATCGCACGTTGTACCGGTGTAGGGCTGCTAACCCTCACCTATGTATCATTGTCAGTCGGCGACCGGATGTGAAGGTATCTGGGCGGGTAGAATCCGTACAGGATGCTTCCACCACTCAATGGTGTGATATAATTTTCTGGAATGTAATCGAAACGAGTGAAATAACATTTCACCTTTACCGTCGAGGGTATCCGCTTCCTGTCGCACCGGAACGATCGCATCCGAAACGAAATTGCACAGCAGGGAATAGGAGCTAGCCGATTGGTACAGGAGCTATCTCTTGTTACTTATAAGGTAATTTTAGGGTAAACAAATTAAAATTCTACAAATTGCGGTATTTGTAATTTTCAAATTATTAATTCTTTAAACAATAAATAAAAATTTTAAAATTACTTAAACAATTTCAAAGGCACTGTACTACCACCTTCAAACTCGACAAAACGTCCGCCCAACATTGTCAAGCGAGGACACACTAAGAGAAGCAACAGAATGGTATCGCGTACTGCATTATCTATTCCGATTCCCAAACAGCGACACCATCACTCAATGGCGTGCGAAAGTGGGTTTGCACACCATCGGTGCAAAAGGTTGCCACAGATTTATTGAAACCGGATGATGAAAAACATTCCAGCTAGAGCTCACCGGTTCAATGCGACGAAATTATGTTTGCATGCAAGCGTCCTCCAAAGGAACGCACATATACGTGGCCTCATTGCCGTTTGCGTTCCCTGCGCTCTGTGACACACGATCCACCACTTAGTGGGTTTCTTATCGGTACGACAATAAATTCCCATCGCTAAATTATACACCCAAAGCATCATCAACTAATCCCCAGGTGGGCGGTACCAAACAGAAACACCACATCCGGATTGCCACTTTCCTGCCGGATGCTGTACAGGAACAAATTTGCCTGCTTTGGCCTTACCCGGCAGAAATCAGCGGAACTGGCTGTTTAAATCGTTGAAAAGGGTTTGATTGATCGAGCGTTATCTTTGATTTATCGTCCAAACACTGCGCTAAATCCCATCTGCCCCGTGGATGTGGTGCCTACACGCTTCAGTTGCATTTGAAAGTGGAGAAAAGCCATTTTTAATCTCATAAGAAATTGGCCGAAATGCGGGAGAAAGTTGGAATACACTGAGCAAAATAAAATTTGGAATTCCCCAACCATTTGCTAAAATTTAAGTTAAACAGGATTTTACGAACTTTTTCTTAACATTTAATACAGTACTTTGAGTATTAAACAAAAATTAAAACGTAAAATTTGTAACATGCTATACGAAACAAAAATAGCACATTCTATCTTTTTAACAAAGTTTGGTAGCATATCAACAAAACATTAACTTCAATCGTTTTTTTTAAGATAACAGCTCAGGAATGTATACGCTTTTGCTTCGAATTCTTTCGTTTCTGTTTATTTGATAATGACGTCCAGACCGTATATTTAGCATTTCATGTTGAATGTTTAATGCTTAATGTTTATTATTTATTCAACGGACCATCCGTGGCCCCTTTGAAGCTCCGTTTTTTTACATTTATACAACAATACATTGTCAAGACGATATACAAGTACTCGGACGCATGCAACAAATACAACTTAAAAACATAGAACTGGACATGTCAGGTCGGTGGTAGTCACACACAGCGTTGAACTCACGGCACATTTGCAGGAACGAATCAGAGGAATCAAAACGAGTCCGACGTTCCTCCACGTCAAGTAACGATCTAGCACGAAGCGATCTCGCCGGAACATAAATATTAAGTCCAGATAACAGCGTCGACGAGTCAATTCGATAGTCAAGTAATCCAGCTATGAATAATCTCTACGCGTTACAGTTTCGCTGCTTCAGGAAAGCAGCACAAATCGTATGAACTTGCGCTGGATGGACTCCAGACGAGCCTGGGCCCATGTCCACAACATCTTCAATGTGATCGGATCGTTTATATCGCGTGAACTCAGTTTCTTGAACAAACCAACCAACTGATTGCCCTTGGTGACAACAAGCTAAACGTGGTCGTTCATATTTGTGAATCTCAGCATTATCTTGCTCGTCAATGCTTGTCATACGGAGACTAGGTCTAAAGACCTGCCATGTGTGATTAGGAATACTTCGAGCATTAGATGTCCTTCGTTTTGAAAATAACGCTAATAAAAACAATTCTTAAAATTAAACCTTCTTCGGTTACTTTCCGAGATGGTGGTAATATTAATTCCGAATATCTCTTTACCCTATTGTCAATGACCATCTACCCAATTTGGACCCCTTTTTTAAAACAAAAAAACCTATTATTAAAGTCATGTTTAATATAATTTCATTTATGATCCAATGATGTTGGTAATTTTGTATGAGAGATTTCCCAGCTTATACCTTTTGTTCTATTCGAAATGTTTGCCTAAAACATTAAAGTTTATTTTTCATTAAAGTTTAGTTTACTTATACTATTTGGTATCGAATTTTCAAAATTATTTTAATTTGTGTTAAACACTTCCAATTATATCTACCCGTAAATTTGAAATAAAACACAAACAGCTAATAAATCATCCAAATTTATTATATCCCCTTTAAAAAAGGCCACTTCAGAGGTAACACACTTTTTCCGATGAACAATGCAATCATCGAAACGCTTTTTAAACCTATATTCCGGGATGGCCTTAAGTTCTCGTTGAGTATTAGTTTTGATGTCTTCAATGCTCTCAAAACGGGTTCCTCGAAGCAGTCATTTAAGTTTAGGAAACAGGAAAAAGGTACGGTAGTTGTTCCATGTAATTTGTTAAATTTTTGTCCATAGTAAAAATATCAACGCACATAAAAGGTTGACTTGTTACTAATGACACCGTATATAAACTAAATGCGATTAAACATTCACATTATAGTGGCGGACAGTTCTGCCAACATGGGTCATTTTTTTAAATATTCTCAGAGGGATAATGTTAAATAAGAATTCCTAATTGAAAAGCTTATACCCAATGTTATTATAGATATCGTATTAGTGTTAAATTTGCAATAAAAACGCAGGACTGATTATCCTTCCTTGAGAAAGATTTTGTTGCGCACGTGTTGTTTTTTTGAAATTAATATTCTTCATGAATGATTGAAACCGGTCTCTTATTACAAATTTATTCAAAAACTAAATTGTTTCGCTTCTTTCACATGAAGGTGCTGTTTTTATTCGCCCAGTTTTACATATATTTCATTTTAGTTATGTACTTTACACGATTACAAGATTCGCAAGTGGTGAAATAAGTTTTAAAATCATTACAAAGAACAATTAGAACAATTGGAGAGGAAATTTCAAAAACGTTTGCAAAAAACATAGCGGTATATACTTATTTCGCTCAGTGTGTTTCACTGAAAAAATAGGATCTATATAATATAACAACATTACAATATTCTGTAGGTAACACTTACCAAAAGTGTCAACAACAAGGTGAAAAAAAACACACTCTGGGAGGCTGTGACAAAAATGACCATTTTCCGGTACCTCTCCCACCGTATGCCATACTGCCATAATCACCATTATCATACGCAATATTACTCATTGGAATGACAAAAGTTTCCTAAGTGAAAAACATTGCCACGGACATATTTCAACTAGCCCGCACCCTAAGATGTTGCGGCTGGTGAGGCAGATAACGGAACGCCACAAGACGAAGATGTCCGCGAACTCCAAAAGGCCACGTTTATCGCGTACATGGGCCCATACCGCCACGGGAATGTGGAACGAATTTATTTTCATTACTGACGCTGAACGCGAACTACTGCCAAAATTTCAGCTCCCTCCGCCTAAGATGTCTGGGTGGGATGGGGGGTGTGGGCGGAAAAGGTGAAAAGATTCCTGCTTCCATCCGAGTGTGTGTCCCTTCGTTTCATGTTTCGTTCTTCGCGTAGGCACTCTCGATGCCCGTGGGTGTCCTTCGTGGCTGGTCAGCCGAGTGACGGCACAGTGATAGATATTCCCCCATTCCCGTGGGTGCCGTAGTGGGAAAACTTTTTTTTTTTTGCTTGCGTTACTCCCTGCCCCAATGCTTTGGTAGAAGAAAAGTTAGTCCCCGAAAACGTCTAGAAAAAGTTCCGCCTTCGGCTTTTAGGACGGCCGAGGCTAATGGCAAAACATTCGTTATTATCAATAAAAGTAACACCCGCACGTGCTGCAGCGCCATGTTCCAAATGGAACACACGCGACGATTCATATCCTCCAATTAAATCATACTTTTAGTATGGATTCCAAAATTTTCCCGCTTCCCACACCTTTGCGGGCTTCAGGCCAGAAAATACGCGGAAAACATTTGGTGATGGGATTGGATCGGGATTTCATGGATTACATGTCCAATTTGCTGGCGACCCATGATACCTGCTGACGAACGTCGTAATGCCATTATCGATGTCATGCCCTGCGGAAAATCACTTTCACTCATCTTAAGACCATCGTCCCCCTTCCTCCCTCCCTTTCGTGTACCCACTCTCCCCCTTCGATTCTGGCAGGATGGGTGTCATGCGAATAAACTTTCTCGCTACTGAAAATCTCCTTTTTACTTCAACGTTACAGCTTCTCCCGGTGGAAATTATCCCTGTGCGGCTGCTATGAGAAAAGTTTTCTGATAGAGTCAGTCGTAACGCCACCACTGGTTTGTTGGCCGCTCCGGGAAACAAGGGAACGGTACGTGGCCTAACGTAACGTGTATGTTATCGCCCGGAGATGTTCAAATCACGGGCTTCCGGGTGTGCTGATGCCGCAAATGCAATTACGCCTGCACCGAATCTTCCGTATGTAAGGTTACGTAAAGGCTTCTCTCGATACCTTGACCATCGACGTCCAACCCACCTCCTATCAAAACGAACGGATATTGATGAACCAGTTTAGCAGCTCCTTGGAAGATGATGAATATTGCAGAGCATGAGTGCATATTTCACCAAAACCATCGATACACCATCAAGCATTTATTGCAGTGTTTTAATAACCAAGCAAATAGGAGCTTTTCAACGAAATTTCCAACACCAGTGAGTGGCCATTTTCCTTTCCACAGTAACGGAACACCCTTAGTAAATAAATCATCCTCACTATTACTGCTCAATTAAATGTAGTATCCAGCAAAATGAGCTAATAAAGTTGCCCAAAACATTACAAACCTTAACCGCTATTTGCTAACTACAATCAGCTTCAAGTAACCCTACAGCGCCATTCGGCCATCCGTCAGAGAGTGGTGGAGTTATTTATATGATAGCATTCCCTTCTTTTGCGTGAATGATGCACTGTCTTACTCTTACAACGGACCAATGTCCCCGAAACCCAATAGTGATGCGAACGGCTCCCCTTTGTGGTCGAGACGAGGAAAGAATGTGCCGGAATCTTTGGGGATTGGTGCAAAACTTTTCCCATCATCATTATTCCCCTATCTGTTGCCGTTGGTAGCGCAACTCCTGCCAATACCACATACCCACATCTTAACCTTTTGAGCCGTGCCATAATCCCTTGGTCCGGAACTGTTAGGTCTTAATTTTGAGATGAGATGAATTGGGCCCTGGGTGACGGTTGCTGATTGTCTGTCTATTTCCAGTGACTCGTTCCGATTGTGAGCTATGCAACGATCTATGATTTAGAGCCCAATCTTATTGAATTCAGTAATATTGAGTAAATTTAACAACATTTGCGAAGTGTAGCCACAAAGTGGTTAATTTATGTAAGAGGTTTAGAATAAAATCATTTAGTCAATCTGTCGAACGAATAGAACAGAAAAATGATTACACCTATTGAACTTATCTTTGAAACCCCATTGAGTATTGGGGCGATTCACTCCACGGACCGTGACCAAAATCCAATCCAGACCGTTCCCTCATGGGACAGAAAAAACAAACTTAATTACACCTTTACTAACAGATCATCGATTTACGTAACGATGGTTGAGGGCTATTTAAAGCATTACGATTTGATCAACACAACCAACTGAAGAGGTTGTAGATTGTTTTACATAACATGTAATACTTCTTGTTGGTGTACCGACATGTTAGGTCATACCTTTCCCATCTCTATGGCTTATCGGAAGTCGACTTATTGGACTGACTTATTTTTTACCTCGTAGCAGGATACTCAGTTCTTAGTACAGGAATACGATCTGGATTGGATTTTGTTATCGGCACAGTCGTCCAATTAAGAGACCAATCCCACTAACCCTGCCCAAAACTAACAAGTTTTACGAATAAAGTGGAGTAATTGTGCTCCATGATTTGTGTAATACCTGTGCTACATTGAAATCAGCATAATCTAAAGTATTTGCTGAAAATATTCTGATAGAAGGGATCTGATGATGTTTTTGAGGAACACAATGCTACATTACGATGTGCTTTTACAAGATATCAATAATTGGCATGGGTGTCGGGTATTAGAAGCTCTTCTCAATTAACTCCCTGATTCCATGTTCACGAACAAGCTTCTTTTGCGATACAAACCTGTTATGAAATTTGTAAACAAGAAGAGCAACAGGCAAGAAGAGATAGAGTAGCTAAATATATACCAGTAACAGTCTATTCGACTAAGCTATAGAAAACAATCAATTAACGTTCTATTGCACAGATTTTACAACGCAGAAGTGTCACGTGTAACATGTGGAATATAAATAGTAATGGTAGAAGAATGCTACTATCCATAAAACAGAGAATGAAAAGAAAACATTAGCGCTCGATCCCTCAATTGCCTCTTGGCGCATCGATAACTATAAAAACTTCAAATCTTATGAATTATGGAAATTCCTTTTGTTATTTTTCAACCCGTGATGCTCAATGGAACAGACGATAACATCCACTGTCTCACACTATACGATGAGTCTAAAATCCTATCTTGACCGATCTCCCTGTACGCAGTTGTTACGGCTTAATGCAGTCTCGGGAGTTAGAAATGGTAAGCCAAGACCTCTTTCTATGCAAGAGTAAGAAGGTTTAGGAGAAGTATACATTTCTGTCTTATCAATTCAGTTCTGAGTTCACTTTGTCTACGAGCCAAATCGATCTTACTATACTAGGGAGAATGTTTTGCAGGCAATATCCAACACCATTTAACATCAAGCTATACGATTCGGCAACTAACAACATTAAATATGAATTAAATTAAATATAATTCTATAAAATATCTGAGTATCATTATAATCGGCTTACCAGCATTTCATATTTGAACTACGCAACTCAAATGATGAATGTTCTCATACGGATGAAACCGAATCATGTCATCACGTTAGCGTAGCAGTTTGATGCAAACGTTCATCGCCAAACATTAAAACGCTTCTTAGGAAATTGGACAACGCCCGCGTGCACCTCTATTTGTGCTTCCTTCCATGATTCGTGCTGTGTTGTTGTCAGCATCACACCGATGCATTTGCTAATCGCCGAAGATGCTCGTTGCTTCTTTCAATGTCGTGAGTACGGCTCAGAGTGCAACAAAACCTGAGTGTGAACTTTTACTGCAACTATGAAAACAGGGATTGGACACTTCGCCGCACAGTGCTTGAACACGCCAACGCATCCCTAGGTGGCTTTGTGGGTCCCATGTCGTTTTAGAGAAGTTCAACTTCTTAGCACCCAACTGGTACATTGAACAGTTTATACTTATTTAAGAAGCTCTGAATGCACGGACATCACAAATTGTCTTGTTTGAGTAAACAAAGTTCACTATAGCCAGTCACCGCTTGAACAACCAAGTTGAAAATATTGTCGAAATAACTCTTGAGTGTGTTCGAACCACGAAAACTGCTCCATAATTTCGAGGACAATAAGCCCAATAAAGTCGCATCTTCTACAATGAAACGAGGTGTAGGTGCGTATTGAGACTAGTCCATGTTCTCATACGTACTGAAGGTATTAGATCAACGATAAAAGCTAGCTGAAATAGTCTTTACAGCTCCTCCTTCATATCACTCAAAGTAACTAGAGATGATTATGAGTTGGAGCCTGTCAATCATAAGCATTAAACGATATATATAAACATTTGCACCATCCATTTCTGAAGGATGGTGTTTTTGGTCAGTAAAAACTTATCCATCTATTCACGATCTTGATGATCTCTTATGTAAAGAGGTATTTTTGGATGAAGATAAACCACGGGGGGAACTCTCAATTCTTGTTATGACATTCGTTGTTCTTTTAACATATTCGTTATTTTATTTCCGTAAGTAACGATTCCCACGGCCAAGATTGTCTAGACTTCCCATATGACTTAAGAAAGATGCTTAGTCATAAATATTGTAGCTTCATGCTTTTTACAATGTCGTTGTTTAGAAATGCTTCAACTAGTGCGGTATTCATCAGAGTCTCGCAGTTCTAGAGAACTCGAAATCCAGCTTAATTGGCATGCCGTTTAATTCGACTTTGATCATTTTTTTATGAATTTCTATAAAGAGCAACTAATTAGAACCAACTTCTTCCTCATGTATTATTCAACGCTCGATGATTGCCATTCAATTTCTGATAACATTATTCCAACGGTTTTGGCCCGTGCTAGCCAGAGTTGGCGATGATTCTTCAATTTTCAATTTGTGTGCATAGTTTTCAATTGAAGATATCTTTCGGTACGTTTACAAATGGTTGCCTTCAGTTCGACACACCTACAGCACCAGTTGACCAGCTACGGTTTGAGCTGATTTCGTGATCGAAATCACGTCCCTTTGGTGAGCGACCCACACGTTTGTTCAAGTCATAGTCGAACATTGTACCAGCGGCTGGACTGCGGTCGGTCCGTTCACACGTCCCAGTGCAGGTGGTTTCCGGGATGCTCGAAATGGCCGTTTCAGTTCCATGCACGTGTGTTTCCAGAAACAGTCCGAATCCCTTCACCCTTCGCCATCTGAAACCATGTTCCGTATCATACTCAACAATTCCCTTGGTTTATGCCAACCGTACCTGCCCTCACTCACCCCACACATTCCTTAGCGCGCCTTTGTGGAAGGTACAACACGACACGGGCGTGTTTCTTTTGCCACTTTAAGAACCTGCTGACATCGTTATGCATATTCACCCACGGTGACTACCACCGGTGGCCGTAGAAATCCTAAATGATGACCATCCTGACCCTCGTGATGGCCACCGGCCGATGCCCACAAACGGAGTCCCTGTACGTTGGATCAGCTCTAACCCGTACGGAGAAGTCCCATATGCTGCAAGACACAACATTACCATCCGTCGGTGTCGTCTGACCACCCCCCCCTCCTTGGTGCCAGCTTATGAGTCCCGATCATTGGCCGGGAGAACATGGTGCAGCGCTGCGAGAATGGGAAAACTTGTTCTCGCATATCCGCAAATTGGATTTGGTTCAAAAGTTTATGTGTCTGGGATTTGTTTCTCTCATTGTACACTCTCGGTGGTCGGGTTGCAGGCACCATTTGCGTGCCTTCACTGAGTTATGTCCAGCGTGGCACAGTAGTATAGCAAAGATGGCGATGGACCAGGAACCCGTGTGCTGCTGGCGGTTGGCAACTGCCACAAACGCTCGGAGAATTCCTTTTTATCTCCGGTTTTATTCTTCACTCTTTTCACTCCCCCAGGTGCTTCTGGGGTTTCAGTTTCGGTGGTACGAAATAAACTGTTGTTATTTATCATCCCTTGACCGTGTCTAGAGTACTTTAAGCAGTAGCATTCGCTTTTGCGGATCGCTTTTAACCATCTGTTTAGGGTGTTTTTTTTGTTTTTTATTTACCTTCTTATCTCGATAAAATGAAACTAAGCGGTTCGCACTCTGTAACATTGGGTGCATGCTTATCAGATCATATATAGCAATAAGCTTTATCTTGTGCACGCTATTGGCACGTATGCTTTTTCATAATCATATGCTGGGAGCTTTAAACCTTACCGTTTACCATAACTTTGCATCGTTCGTTGAAAGGAACATTATTTTTTGATAATCAACTTAAATAAAGTTCCAATGGTACGTACTTTACGTTTCCATTGTTTTTTCTGCAACCAAGGTTTGAAAATTGCATACATTTTTACACCGATATTCTTTAAAGCAGCCTTTGGATAAGTTTGAAATAATCCGCTTTGGAATAAAGTACATTTGCTTTGTGTACTAATATGGATGATGAAATCAAATTAATATTCATACCCATTGTACATAATGGTTGAATGGATGTATACACAATCGAGTTTCTGCAATCACGATCCAAAGCAAACAGTTCATTTACATTCATTCATGAGGGCATAGGAATCAACATTACAATACAATGATTATTTTTGCTACTAAATGAGTCGATCAATACACATGATGAAAGGTACTTTAATAAATCTCACGAGGCTTGCTACCGAGTGGCGGATGTTGATTAAGGGACATAAGCACAGTACTTTTTTTTACAAATATGTATAATGCATAAAGCCAATAATAATCGAGAAATTGCTCTCCGGTGCAATAATATGATTGCACGAAACAAAACTGCAATTAAGCTTTCATCTGTAATGGCTGCCGATTCATTGACTATGAGCAACATCTTCATGAAGTTAGAACATTGTCTACCTTAAAATGGAAATTCTAACTAATTTTTACTACATACACGAAGTGAACATGAGATCCGATCTAATGTTATCTAAACCTTCATTCAATCGATGTAATGAACCAGTAGTCGGTTAAGTAGGGTTTTCGAACCGCGCGCAGATTTTTAACACTATGAATTTCTCAACTCATGTACTCAGAATTTCAATTAAGCTTTGAATGGATTGGCTTTATGTTTATGAATGTTAGCTTTAAACTATTTTGGCTGTAAAAGAAAATAATATTTTGTCCACACGACTGTATTGCTATACCCCTTTTTTAATAACAAAATTATGCTTCTCATTGGTTTACAGGAAAAAAATAATTGAAACTCCATAAAAAGTTTAAAAATGTTATTTTACACTATTCAAATTTATATATCTGTATCAGACATCTCAGACACATTAGGTTTTCTTGAGTTTTCTGAAGGGAATGCGGAAGGCGATAGGTGCTGTAAAGTATTCCTAAATCCACTAATTCGAATAGAATTTGTGATATGGGCATTAAAACATGTATTAGCATTTAAATATCTTAACATTACTTCCAGACGTCTTAAATCTGTGTTAGGGAACGTGGTAAGACTTATCATCATCATCATCATTATCATATGTCTGCTGTACGACTGCATATATAAATACAAACTGTAAACACTTAACTAAGCATTTATTTAAAACTAATAATTTAAAACAAAATAACAGCATTTTAAAAGAAAATCTTAGTCGAGAATAAAAATAGAACAACCAGTGGATTTCACTCATAAATAAGTAAAACGATAAGAGGCGCCCCGATGGGAGAGTTATATCGGCCCCGGATCTAATACGGCCAGGTTGTGATACAAGAACAAAAAAAGTGAGACGATGAGTTAAAGGAATTTTATGTAAGAATCCGGGGATTTTGATGACTTACTGTGAAGTGCAACGTCTAGTGATAGTTAGAGGAGTACAATTACTGAGTGAACTGTAAAGAATGCACAGAGGAATCAGTACAAACTGGCAAGTTGCAAGAAGGTAATAATTAAACCTGAATACGAAGCAGACGACAATTTGACTCATAAAATATATACGTATACAGGACAGCAGATTTAACTAAGAGTTTTGCGTAGTGCAAACCTGGAACCTGGACGTCAACACTCGCTCCTGCACAGTAATACTCCAAGCAAGGACTTACATCGCAATTATTAAACGAAATGTCTGGAAATGTTGGAAATTAATCTGACAGCGGAACATTGGTTTCACACACAACGGATAGGAAAAATATCGTGCAATTCATTTCATTATACCAAGAGTTTGCAAAATCTACTGACCACGAAATCGATATGAGACGTCCAAGAGGCCAATATAAACACACAAATCCTTGATCAATGAGACACGATTTACCTGGACATGATCAATGCTATACTAATAGAATAAGGGCAATACGATATGACGTAAAGTCCCATCATTTCTGACGAGTTCGCCCAAGGTTTTGATAAGGACATGTTACCCAGCTACTGTGACTTGTGTCTTAGATTAAACATACTTTCAAATTGCTACCTCTAAATAATACGATCTGAACCTGGAGCTGGTTAAATAAAATACAATATCATTACACGTTTGGCCATACAAATCGCAAAAATGGTTAATTCAAGTAATTCGGAAAATTACTTAGAAAAACTCCCAAGTAGTCAAATATTCTAACATTCCAACACAAACCTGAGGCATGATACTACGGAACTACCACGTCAAGAGAATACATTTCACCTATTTCTTCTTACTTTTTACAATTTATGTTGGTATTTTTCGATCTCCAAAGCTCTAGACATGACTTCACAAAATTTGTAATAAATTGTTTAGAATTGTATGTTTTTCTGCATCCTCTTCCCATCTCACCCTACTGACGCTATCGGTAAGTTCTCAACAAAACACCATTACCGGGTTTTATTGTGCATTTTAAAAACTTTCTTATACATCTCAAGTAACAAAACGGCCATGAAAATAAGGAACTGAACACGGAACCATTTAACGATTTGCCATGTTTCGAAAAGTTTGCAACGTTCTAAGAATACTTCTTTTTTCTCTTTGTTGGCTCTGCTAGCTCTCTATGACCGTTGTGACACCATGGTTGGAGCTAAGAGCGTAGCAGCAAGAAATGAATCCGCGCGTCCAAACAGTTGAACAATTTTATAACCGTTGGCGAAACCCGACGAAATGTGAGTGTCTACGTCGTTAGTTGGTTGGCGCAATCTTAAAGCAGGCCGATTGAACAAGCTGTCTCCGGGGTTAGATGGAATCATGGGAGTTCCAAAAAGTATGTCCTCTAAAACGATAAAAAATACCCCACGAAAGGAAAGACGCAAGAAGGGAAACTTTGGATCAAAACTTTCCCACAAAGGTCCATAACGGCGTGGCGCAAACGCAAGCCGATTGTGGTAAGTTAAGCGCTGATTTGCCTGCGGAAACCCAAATGGAGACTATCATCCGCATGAGTGCATCCGGAGACCGGTGACGGTGTGATGGGTTGGAAAAACTTGCCACAGCTAAAAGCGGTTCCGTTCATTCAAAAACTTACCTACGCCGGTTCGCACAGCTCACAGTCGCAGGAATTTTCACATTGATTTATAGTTTTATAGTTTTGCAGCAGGGAAAATTCAAATCATTTTCGCTGCGGTAAGAAATTATGCATTCCACTGGACGGTGAGCGTTTTATTCCTTTCCTATAGATCACGGTCTAGAGGAGGATACACGTTGCAGACAGCATTGTTCTAGTGACATTATTATTAGTATTCTGTATAAAATGAATAATTTTCTTTGCTCTCTTCAGGCTTCATCCAATACAATACACTTTAAACGATTTGTAGATACGTTTTGTATTATGTGACGTCTAATTCTACCGACCCGTATTTTTTACAATTTTAAGTCACTGCTTACATTAATTAAAGTACCATGTTTCGAGTAAGTGTTCACACCTTAAGTACGACCGTGCTCCGTTACGTAAATCAACTGTATTGATCCGTCCGCTCATCTGTTGATCGCTTCAACCAGCGTGGTGCCAATTTGATCATAAGTAAAGCTCCAAGTGGAGCAGTCAGAATAATTGCCAACACCGTAACGATCAGTACAGTTTGAGCTCGAGCGTATTCATCCGTGGCATTGAGACTACGGGCAAGATCCAGAGCGGCCGGTCCTAATGCAGCTTGCACGGTAGCCTTGGGAAAGCCAGACAACGTGACGTACGCCTTCTCCTTCCAGTTTAGCCCACTGCCCATCGTAGACAGATAGGAAAAAATCAAACGTAGCTGTAACACAACAAAACGTAAATGATGATGAGTAAAGAGCTAGTTGAAAGAAGGTATCACTACAACAATAATTACCAAAACAGCCACCAGCAGAGTTATCGCACCGTACAGAACGGTTTCACCCTCCAGCACCGAAAAGTTAACCTCTTTCCCAATCAATGAAAAGGATACCGGCTTCAGAAATTTCCACAGCAGATCCAAATACATGCTCACCTCGTTGCACTCGGTCGGGGGCCGTTTGCGCCATCCCGTACCGGCGACGAATGCCGTCACGATGCAACCAAGCGCACCCGCCGATGGGTAACCCACCTTCTTGCTTCCCACCACCGACAACGTACCGGCCAGGGCTGCCATGGTGAACCGCAAACCGTTAGTGTATTTCTACGGAAGCGCAATGGAGTGCATTGTGCGAGTGAGTGAGTGTGTAATTAAAATTTTAACATCGAGCGACGTGTCATGACAGACCGCTGACTGCTTACCGCGTGATAAGAGGGCACGTACAACAGTGCAATACCACACAGACACCCGTAGACGAGCCCAATTACGATACCGATCGGTCCCTGCAGGATCTGGCTGGTGAGATCGCCTGTGAAAGAGTGTGCGAAAAACGGTTAGTGACTAGGGGTTCCCACAGCACGCTGGTGTAACCTGCTTACCGGTGGAAAATATCACACCCAGAATGACGCCGAACAGGAAAATTGCCAGAACATCATTACAGCTTGTCATGGCGATGATTAATGTGTGAATTCCTTTATTCAGCCCGAGTCGTTCTTGCTTCAACCGGAGTAGCACGGTAACGACGACGTTCGGCGAGATGGCAGTTTCGACCAGGCTGCGAAGAAACATGGGGAGGCGAAGGGAAATTTTTAAATTTCACCACAGTTTTATCACTACGTCAGAACCGTTTCGCGCCCGTTATCTCGACTCCGTCCGGAGGTTTTATCATCTTGCGCACTGCAATGCACTTCCGAGCTGGAAAAATCGTTTTTCACTCAATTCTCGAGAGGATTTGCAAACTCCTAGCATGCAACAGCATGCTACCCCCGGAGAAGGTCACACAAAATTGCACTAACCTCTAGGCAGCCGTAGGATGGGGTGCATTCACCAGTGTAAACCCATTAAAAAACACGATGATGATTCGGGTGGCCTAAGATGGTGGCACCGAAGGAAAGCACTCTATCAAAGAACTCGCATAGAAGGGATTTATTCCGCCACTCAAACCATCGTAGAAAGGTGGGAGCAAAAAAAAAAACCTTCAACGCCCATCAAACAAGAAGGGAAGAAAAAAGTGACGAAAAGACAATCCTGCGAGCGTGGCCACGCGAAGAAGCAAGAAGCAAAAACCTGCAATACTGCATCGGGATGCTGCAAATGACGGCTTCCATTCTGGCCGCCTGGGGGATTTATTCTTCCTTTCTACTCTTTCATCGAGTGGAATGAAATTGATTTTCATCAACCACGCGGACGCAAGCGGACACACACACACAGCCACCCGTGTACAGATTTATCCCGGAGAATTGGGTTTGGCGATGATCCAATGCTTGAGGGACGCGCAGCGGAGCAGCAATTGCAGCAATCCATTTAGGGCCCATGCTCGCAATGGCGTAATAATGAACCGTAACCATGGGTTGTGTTTTTTTACTCTCGTTTCATTTTCTCGTTAAAGATTTTCTATTTTGCCTCCCTTGCACCCCATTGGTCCCTTTCCCGAACCATTCCCGAGAACTGATCCATTTTGGTCCGTTTACCCTTCAAAAATGCGTTATGTTCTTGAGTGATTTTTTTCGCTCCCTATGTATATGTGTGTGTGTTGTAATGCATTACTTTCACCTCCGGACCTTCCCGGAGCTGCAATGGGTGGAGGAATGGGTGAATGAAAATGTTTCACCGAATCCTTTAGCGCACCGCACGGAGGAACCATTTTCATGGGTTAGAAAAATTCTTTTCTTGCCATCACAATCCCTACAATACGGGTACGGGCACTGTTGTTCCTGAACCATTTGCTTCTACTCCCGCGGTACAGATGTGGTGGACCTTCCATGAGGGCGGGGTTCGCTTCCGGCGGAATGGATGTGAAATGGAACACAAAAACCTTGGCGTGACGGAATCTGAGTGGGACCAAGCGCCTCCAGCGGGCCAGAATAAGAGGTACCGTACACTTTCGAAGAAGGACCATTGTGGGAAGTTCTTTTATGTGGCTTTTAGTGCATTGCAACTTCCATTAGCCGGTGGCATTGTACTTCCGCACCTAGCTCTACCACGCGCCCGCTAACCGCGCGGTGGTAGGTGGTACGTTTAAAACCAAATTAAAGGATTTAATTCCCACCTCCCGGTTGCTGACACGTTTGTAATAACAGCAAAAACAACAAAAAACAACAACAGGATAATTCGCCTTCGAACGGAGCAGCAACTTACCCGAGCAAAACACCCCACAGCCATGGCAGTTCCAGGAGGTAATGGGAAAGAACCGCGACGGCCGCAACCTCTGCCACGGTCGGCAGCAGTGTGAGCTGCATGATGAAGCGGAACAGACTCCGCAGGGCGTTGTAGTCCAACCCCAGCCCGGCCAGCAGCATTATGTTGACGAGCGCCATCTCGCGCAGAAACACCTCGACCCGCTCGTACCCGGTAAAGTCGGCCCAGCCCACGTTGGCGTACAGGACGCCCCAAAACAGCATACCGAGCATGTCCGGTAGTCCGGTGAGCGAGACGAGAATGCCGCAGGCCTGAGCACCGACAAACAGGAACACCAGTCGCATCAGGCCACCGGCAGGATGGGACAGTTCCGCCGGTAGGATGGCGTACGCTACGGCCCATAGCAGCCCAAATACGATCAGCAATGCCAACGGTTGCGACGTGACGGGCCAGTTACGCTCCAACTGTGGACACCTGGGAAAAGAAAGCAGGCAGGGAAAAAATGGGACGGTAAGTGTGCAATACAACACGCTCGATTTCATCCAAACAATTTCATTTGCTGGCGGGACCAGCTGCTACCAAACTCAGCTGAACATTAGTCTGCCACGCTTCCCTTTCCGTACTATCGAATGTATCGTATTGTGCTGTTAATAGATTAATTGTATGAAGTACAATAATTATTTCACGTGCTAATTAAATTTATGATCAATGGATGGATTGACGTGGTGCAACGTTTTTAAAACAATGTCTTTAACAGTTCTCGGACACATAAAGACTTCTAAAGAGTTACAGGGTTTTCCAGTTCTACTGAGAAATAATCGAACCCCGTAAGAAATTATCGATCAAATTTGATGACTTGTTGTTGATTTAACAATCAGTAAATCATAGATGCTTAGATGCTTAAATTAAACAGAACTGCTTTAAAGAATCTAGAAAAAATTTGCATGCGATAATTACTGACATGCGTTTCTTTCGCAGAGCGATCGTTAACGGGAATTGTCAGCCTTAAGAAATACTAATTCAACGTTGCTTAGAAGAAGAATTGGCAAACATCGAAAGAAAGTTTTCCTCTCAAATTGAACTACATATAAAACTCTCCTTCTTTATCTACATATGCTCTTTTTCAAATAATAAAATAATCCTATCCTAATTATCCTGTTAAACTTCCAGTGACTGTATTCTAACAATTTACAGCAAAGTTTAGGAACTGAACTTAAGCTATTTTGACTTTAGAGTATTCAATTTCACTGGAGAACTAAAATGTAACTATCATTCTCTGAATCTCGTCCATGTAGGAAAGCTAAACTTCTTCAAGGCTACCTCAACTGACATTCAACTCTACCTCGGCATAGGGAAGTTCACCTTGAACAGAATCCAGCAATGGCTCACAATTTGCCAGTGGAACGCGAAAACCCTGTGATGTACACATTAGATGAAAATGTTTCATTCTTCTAATTGGCATTGATCATATCGACTCTAGCCCTTGGCACGACTACCTGCCGGTTTGTGTCTAAATCAAACACTATCATATTTTCGCAGTTCTTTCTACGTTCGCTCCTACCTGCCCATATCGCTAGAAATAGACAAGATCGTTTATCACAACAAACTCATCATGATATACTTGCGAGCTATCGTTGGTTTCGTCGTCGCTGTACGATCATCGGTCGGACTGGCAGGGCGTGTGTACAGTGGTGGTGCTCCATTTCCGCCCGCAACTCCTGATACTGCCCTCACCGGATGCCATTCGCCATCCGTAACGCTGGTTAGAGGAAGTGCACCGTCGTTGCTAGCTGTGTTTAAGTTCTGCTGTTTGCTCAATGCCATGGCCAAGTCAATCGACGGAATCGCAACCGATGATGCACCACTGTTCGGTTCTTCCACTACAGCTTTCGATGTACCGTCCTTGCGTGGTGCGTACGTATCTTCCCCGGTGCCTTCCTCCACGGATGTGATGTAAACTGAATGTGTGCGTGTGTTTGTATTGAGATGAAACATTCAATAAACGATTAGAGATGGGATGGTGAATAGTCACGTTGGCGCTACGGATGCACGTTCACGATTTCCCCAAAAACGATCCTTCAATTGCAACTACAAATTACATTTTCCTTGCATTGTGTCAAACATACGCCGCGGATTGCGGTCACACACTGTACGCGTCACTAGCATCACTTTTAAGCTGATGAAGAGGACTGGTGCCGCTGTTACCGTGAGCAAGGCTACCCAGCTGGTTGAATGCTGGTCGAGCTTCTAATCATCACTGTCAGTCGCTCGTTTACGCGTGTCGAGACCGTCTCCCAACCGCATGGTTGACGTTATCAATTATGACTGATTAATTCTGAGTCGACAGACTTCGCTGATCGCCTTCGCGCCCTGGGTTTGTTTTGTTGCATCTTGCTCGGACTGGTCGATTCACCACCAGTTCGTACTTACTTCTGGGTGGATTCAATGGATGCGGCATCGAATAATCTTCAAGTTGACGTTTCACAATCCTGTGCTCACGTTGTCAACCGATCATTTGTATCATTGGAACTCCACAACGCACACGCACACCGCTGTTTGCTTACATAATCCTCTGAAACTTAGCCGAGGACGGCCTTGCACAAAGAAACGGTTGCATACCGAGAGACTTCCTTTTATACCTTCTGGGGTCTCCAAGAGGTATTATGGGGAGTTTTAATTACATTTATCTCTTTATCTACTGTTTGCACGACAATCCATTACACCAACCGTAGTATCCAAAACCTCAGGCTCTCTACATTACAAACAAAAAATCCTGAAGCTGGTTTAGTTTGGCAACTTCATACAGATGCCGTCTCGTTTACAACGTTTGGCTTTGTCGTCTGCAAACATTTGGATTATCTTACATAGCCATAGAACGGAACAGACACTTCTTAACTACACCGAGCTAGGGCACGTATGGCTGTATGATGAATGTAAATACCACTTCCTATTAGACCTTTCCAGTGAATTAAGCAACGTTTGATTGAAAAATGGAGAATCGTCTGAGATTCCGGCAACTCCCTTACTGTTATCCAAACTAAACCGATCAGGCAATCGTATTGAATGTAGTGTTTCAAAAGAAAGTAATACACCACCGATCAATAAGCGTAGGTGCAAACGACCGTTTTACAGTGGTTCTGTATCATTCTCCCACTAGATATGGTGCACCCAATTACACAAAATGCAGGGGGTAATTTGCTCGGAACTTGCAGTAAAATTTAAAATCTTCTCCCCTCACAACCACCCATTGAGCTACCTCCCTGGCTAGTTTGCATATTTATTCACCAGAGCTTGCGAGAAACCTACCCCAATTGAGTGGAAAGGAACGAAACACTGCGGCAGCTGATGAATGGACCTCCTCGATCTTACGGGGACGAATTATTGCTAGCACTGCCTGCCTGCATGTACCGGATCCAGCCTAATCGTCTTATAGAATTTGGTGATGTTACACATAACAAAACAACCTGGCCGAACTTAAAAGCTTCTCTTCCCGGGTGGCGAGCATCAAGGTGCGAGACGTGTGCCAGGACAAATTTTGAAGTGCTTTCACTCTTCTCCCACACGGTGGTGGTCAACCAAACCAAAGGGTGTGTGTGTGTCTGGGTGTATTTGGTCAGTGTAGTGAACGATGAGAACGGGATGCGCGGTACGGTAAACTAACCGGGGACAAGTTTTACCTGCAACCGCAGCGCCAGCTTTTGAAAGGACGAATGCATACATGTATGAACCGAAGCAAAACGGATGAAAAACGGCTTTGAAAATGATGAAGGAATGAAAGAGACACATCCCCACGTGCTCCACATTCGAAAGCTCCATCACCTCCCTATTCCACGACCAGCAAAGCATTCTATGACCAGAGCCTACATATATACATACGTGCTACCGGAATAAACCTCAGGGAAACCCGGAAATTTGCGCTTCTTCCGGCACACCGTGTGAAGATATGTATGGCTATGTGTGTATACACATGCCTGTCGATCCTCAATGACGATGATTTCATGTTGATGATGATGATGATGATAATGGTGGCAGCCTGCATGGCGGATGGGGGCTAGGTGGGTGAGGGAATGGTTCATGCACTCGTTAGAAGTATAGGGTGCGGTTGGACAAACTGGAGATAGTTTTACCGTAGAGTTTGTGTTTTTGGAATATTTTGGGTACTTTTATTCCGTCCACCCCATCCTCAGCCCCCACTCCATACCGTTTCGCCGAACTGAGCCTGTTGTCTGGTTGTTTCTGCTGCATCAATTTCCAGCTTTTGCATTTCCGTTTTCGTACACATACATTTTCCCCGCCGTCCGAATCAGGTATCGCCTGCGCTCGCCGTTCCGCTTTTCCCAACCATTCGCTTTGGATGGTGCATAAAATTGCAGTACAGAAACTTCCTCCACAGTTCTGCTCGGTGCCGGACGTGTGTACAATTCCAACACAAAATATGAGGAGCTTTGATCCGGTTCTTATTAAGTTTGTATGAATGGAAATACTTATGTTCGACCAAACCGTTCCGATGCTTTTCACCGGTCCGGAAATCAGTCCGCAGGCATGAATCGATAGAGATACCACACTCACGTGCATACACAAAATGTACACAAACACACACACGCACGCACACATCAAAACGTGCACACATACATACACAATTTTCCCGATTTGGTTTTTGGGAGGGGATTTTGGAGAAAACTTTTACGTTTTTCTTCCACCTTCTTCCGCATCTGCACAAATCCCGTTCGGAATCAACGGGAGTAGGGTTATGCACAAAACGTTCACAAACTTGCCTGCTGCACGGTACAAGCAACAACTGTTCTGCTATCACGGACCACACCACATAACGTTTCGAGACCTCTGCAGCCTCTAGGCAAGAGGATGGCAAACGAAGAACGTGGAAAGCACGGTTTTATCATATTTATGACGGGAAACTCATACAGTCAATTTGATTCTCGAGAAGAATTTCAAGTGTGTTTCATGCGATTACGACGATTATCTTCACCGGACATCCCCGGTTATGCCGCCAGGTCGTCCAATACATCCGACCGTACCGGGTAAGGAGGCCATCGAATCTGTAGGATTGATTGGATTTCAATTATAGTTGCCTGCCTTGGTTGATAAGCTTCCCGTTTCTCTCAAGAAGATGTTTAGACGCCTCGTCTCGTTCTTTAGAAATTAGGAACGACTTCTTGTTTTGATAATATTATCAGGATGATCGCGGAAATACTCAGTCAGCCGGAGAGTGTTACATATGCATCGTAATTCCATCAATTTCCGTCCAATAGAAGAGAGCACACAACTTTTACAATTTGCACCCAAAACTTTCTCCCATCTTGTTCGGCTGAAGGAACTCTGTAGAAATCTCGGCAGGGCGAGATCCATTCATTACGTAACGCTTGGAAGAGAAGAGGAGGTTTCCTCCAGTGTTACGATTTGTTACGTAGGGGGAATAGGGTGCTCAATTTCATGTAATTGACGTATAATAATTTGCTTCCTATTAACTCTATTTCTTTATCTATATTTCTTTTTAATATTACTTTAAAAATGAACTGAATTTTTACTTTTTTCATTCAAGTTTCTTTTCACATTCCTTGTGGAATCAATCTTTTTCTATCTTATTGATACCGGGTAGTCACTACGAAGGAACGATCCGGATGGCATTTGATCATCATGCCGTGTGAAAACCTTTACCTACAGCCTTTACCCAATTTACGAAGTTAATACGTTTCAGAGAAATCGGTGTAACGCTAGTTTCGCTTATGTTTATTTCGACTAATCTAAAAATATGTTTTAAATGATTACAAAATATAACGAGTTACAAAAGACGTTAGAAAATTGACAAATGTAATGTTGAAATCTGGAGCGGCTCGTTGGACGAGTAGATAGCGGCGCCGGTCTTCGAACGGGCAGGACCGAGAGGACCTGTCTATTGCGGGTAAATTCAAGTCACGAAAGCCAGAAATAGCAGGCCAAGACCTCTAGAGGTTGTAGAGCCACAAAAGAACAAGATTTATAAATGTTCTCTTTGTGAGAAATTGATCCAGGAACAAAATTAAAATCGATCATCAGAGGTTTGGCCAAAATTACTTTGTTATTCACTTAATGCACTTATATTACACGAACATTTAAAAATAGTTTCTACATATATTTCTAAGTAAGATAAAAATACGTTTAACTTCCGTTCTTCGGTAATGAGAGTAATTCTTGCATTCAGCGATGCAAACTTGCAAAGCAGCAAAAAGAACCGGCAAGGAATAATATATCTTAGAAGAAGCAACGAACTTTCCCACTGCATCTTCTTGCCCGAGTCTGGTTGTTGAGCACCTTCAACGAACCTCCTTCTACCGTTTTGTAGAACGTTGCTACCTGCACGAAGAAAGTCAGGCGTGCGAAAGCTAATGAATTGAACGTGTGGCACCATGTACCAGGGAGCACCTACATCCATGCCGGCCACAGAATGTAACGAACACCGGTCCGGAGGTCAACCATGAAGCGGAAGGTTTTCAAATGTAGGCAACTGTACAACCCATGTAAACTCCCATCGAGAACTACCTTCTCTGCTTCACCTCCCTTGGTTCAACCCGAAACGCCACGCTTATGCGAGCGTAGAAAAGATTGCACTTTCAACTGTTCGCACCGGTTTGAGACTGGCAGGAAAGAAGAAAAAAATACACACACAGGCAGACCCTACGAGCTACAAACGTACCGAAAGGGGTTACAGAACATTCCATAAAATTAATTTTAATTATCACAACGAGTGTCGTCGTTTTGGCGAAACATTTTTATGCTTTTCCGACACAAGGCCATCGCCACCGCACAGCCATTTTCACCTTTACTCTTTCTGGTGGTACATATATATATTTTTGCTATTCCGCTTTGGTCGCCATTTTTCGTACCAGCATTTCCTTGAGAATTCCCATGCATCGTGTGCCAGTGAGCTACAATCGGTTTGCCGGTATTAGAATGGTTCCTCCATGCAAACTTCTATACACCCACGCAAGCGCTGGGTGATTCCGATAGTGGCCAACACAAGTAGAAAGCGACACGTCGTTTCGAGGCTTCTTCCGGTTGCACTGGGATGGACTTCACGGTAGGGGAAGCCGTCTGGCGGAACAGGCGGCCGGTAACGAACCGTCGAATGGAAGACGGTGTCACATTAAAAGTGATAAATTTACACTGAAAACTTCATGCGACCTCCATCCACGAACTAGGAACACAGGACCAGGCATGCAGTGAAAATGAATGTGTAAGGCACGAGCGACAAAAGTTTTCCCTTTAAATTTGCCAAATTTTCTCCATTACCTTCATTTTGGGTTGTGTAGTTTTTCACTTCTTCCTTCGTTCGAAGGAAGCTATAAATTTCCCGACCTGGACGTGCATGTCATGCCGACGGTGATCCGCTTCCGGTGGGCAATTCGGCTGCACCGGTATTAATTAGCGGCTAGTGAAAGGCTGTCTGGCAATTCTACCGCTGCCAGCTGACCTTCCAGCTTATCAGCTAGCCTAGAAAGTTCATACGATCGAGCATCAATGATTCAACTCAGCCAAAGGTGCTAATGGCTACATTCCCTGCTGCGTCCTTTCTTCTTATACAGGAACTTACAATAATAAAAATTTATATCGTCAATTTCTCCTCATCGTAACGCACGTAGCGCAGAACAGTGTCACAGCACAGAAACACATCTCCAGTGAAGCTACTAGAAATCCAGAGAAGCACATAAATTGGATTACGAAAGGGACGATAAGGGAGCCAATATGTGCTCCTGGCACTGTCCCTTCGTATGACCGGCCGTAACGCAAAAACGTGACACGCTTCACACGAGAAAAGGAGGATAGAAATCGTTTAGAAATTTCGTTTCACTGCGTCAATTTCAGGCATGATTTCCTCGCCGGGTTTTCCCACCCAATATGTGAGCACGCGCTTGTGTTTGTGAGAGAGTAAGTAACTGTGAGGATACCGGAAAAAGGTACTAAAAATCAACACTACATACATCATAAATGGGTTAATAGACCCTTTACGCCCGGGATTGCGTTAAACAACCCTCTATCAATCGATCAATGCGAGTGACCGAAACCGACTGAGCAGAAGTTTAAAAAAAAAGAGGAAAAAGCTAACAACACAACACAATCCGGCACGTTCATGAAGTTTAACGTCGAAATCGTAAAATGGAACGGAAATTATGTTTTTACCCATTTTTCCCTCTTAAAGGTAAAAGGGTGTATAGAAAATAAATAATGCACTTGGAGTGCGCGTCCGGTTGGGAAACGACACGACCAGCACAAACAAAACGCTAGAATGATCACGTACTTCTGTATGGGCCACCACTATAGTTATATCTGCCTGGCTGATCCACAACAACAAGAGCATGTTAAAAGAAATTCACTACCGGTCGGTTACCAACTTTATGAGTGCTTTTCTTCGTACGGTCAATATTCATTTTTCAATGCCCTATCTCGCGGCACAAATGTGCTTTTTAGTGGTGTGCCATCGCACGTCTAATGGGCATCACGGTTTAATTAAAAACTGCCACGCGGCTCCGCTTCAGCTTCTGCCACTGCTGACGAATACGGATCGTTTCCGACCGCCCGGGCTCTCCAGTTCCGAACTAAGCCCCATTTCAAGTGGTCATTTTTCTGCCTTCCGAACGAAATTATGACAAACCACAGATTAAAATAGATCGACGGTGACAGTGCCGGGATCGTACGCCACCCAAATGTACTGTTGTGCCGGTCATTTTACGCCGCCGCGATAAACGATGAGATATCATTTACGGGTATCATCTATCACTGGCACAGTCGGAACAGGATTCCCGTCTGCCCGTTTCTGCACAGGCGACACACCAATAAACTTTCCTTAAAATTCCCCCGAGATGATCCGTTTTGAGCGTAACATTTCCCTTCGAGCACCACACAGTCTCCCCTATCCGTTGGTGAGGGTTTTTTTTGCGCAATCGGTGAACACATTCATCAGTTTTGGTACCATTCCGGTTTTGGCTGTGCTGTAGTATCATCCGACCATTCGGCATCCTGTTGTTGTTATTGTTGCTGTGGGGACCGAACAAGATTCGACCTGCCAGATAAAAAGTAGCCAACATTAACTTTTTATCCACCTCCACCAAAAAGAAACTCAGGATACTCACTTCTCAGTACCACAAACTTTGACTGACAATCGCAAAGAAGCGGAAGTAGAGGAGTTTGAAGCGCAAAAGCGAGACCTTTCCAGTGTAGCACCGTCGTATGTCCGTTGGGTCCGACCCAACATGCACTGATAACTTTGAATTCATCTGACATCTTAATGTCCCCGGTGGCCCTTTCACGGTAGCAACGAACGGGCCTGCCCCAATACTCTACCCACGGGCAGTGAATGGGTGACAGAATTCACGTTTTCCTACGACCACTACCGCACATACCCCAGTTCGGCAGCATCTAACCTCTAGTATGCTTCCATATTTCCGGGTGCCGCTTTCTTTAATTATCGCAAAAGATGACAATCATTATTAATTAAGTGAGGGAATAAAAGTAAAATATAATCCAACGAACGTGTCCCGGCCGACGGACACACACACACACACGCACGCATGGAGACAGACATGTTAGGGACACGGCGAACTTAGCTACCGACTGAAAGACAGTTCTATTTTTCCACATCGCTTTCGCTTTCACTTAATGGATGTCGACCCTAGCAAATAGGACTATTCGCCTTGCAACCATAATCTTAACGCCAGGACACAGTTTTTTTTTTTTCACGGAGCAACGGAGGACAAAAATAAATAAAAAGAAAAGGGTCAAACCACATTAGCTTGGATACGGAAAGTTCGGTCAGCTTGATAATCCGGCCGACCGATCGAGCGCACTTCAAATCTAGCAAAGGATACATTTAATGGTCTCGAACAGTTAAAAGAAGTGGTTAGTGGTTACGATTTATGCACTGCAGAATGGTGGGTCAAACGAACGGAAGAAGATATTAGAATGCTGCAGCGAATTATACAATTGGCCATTAGGTATGGCATTCCCGCTGCTGCTGGTGCTGTACGCAACATTTCTTCTAATGATGTTACAACATTTTTTAATCCTTTCTGATCTCTTCAGTCGATATGCTCGATGAAGGGACTACCTTTTCGATGGTATTATAATATTTTACATGAAAGAACAATTCGCTTAAATTTATATTCTTTTCCAGTTTTTCATTCGATGTTTCGCACGTTGGTTTTTCTTATAAAATAGAATATCCATCAAAACTCTATCTCTATCTGATGAATTTTATATAATGTATCATAAAACCAAACATTAAGCACACTTTATGCTCTAGCTCTAGTCTCTAAGTATCTAACACCGGCAAAGCTAGCTTCCATGATGGTCACTGCCGGTCTCTGCGTGACATGCAGCTCCCTTGACATCGCCCATAAATCGGTTGTCACAGCGTCTGTGGCAACCCACGGTAACATTAGTGTCAGCTTCACCCGTCAGCTTCGCGGGAATCCGGGATTCCCTTACAGGTTCTTTTCTGCCTAAATTTGCTTTCGTGGTAAAAAGCATCCGTGCTCCTGTGTGTATGTATGTGACTTTGAGTGTTTGCTAGAAGGATATCCCCCAATGGTAAAATGAGGACACCTTAAGCGAGTGTCTTAAATTTCGCCATTTTTCACCTGCCACCAAATCCTGCCGAAAAAGACAATGTTCGCTACCGTCCAAACTAAGGTGGTAACGCTAAACCTAAATTTATGGCTCCCGGTCTCAGCGTGTCACGCGTGCAAAATGCTAAGTTCGCGTCAGATGCTTACAAAAGCATAATAGTAAGATTTCGAAACGGTTTCCGGTTTCCCTTTGGAAGCCCCCGGTGCTCCGCTATCGATAAGCATTACGGAGGTGGTGTGCACCAGCTGCAACTTTTGCTGCATGGTTACGTACTTTGACAGTGATACAACCATTACTCCCCAGCTCGGGCGCGTTGCAGCACGCTTCCCCGTGTATGGTGCAAATCTTCCGTCGCGTCTAATAAACGAAGGAAAGTAAAATCCTTCTGTTTACTGTTGTGCTTTCTTGATGGTGCAAGGAGCGCATGCCAGAGCCACCACGGCGCCGATAGCAGCTGGCATTCGCAAAAATGCATTCATACTCACAACCGTAAATTTATCGCTTCCACCGATGCACCGAACCGCTTGCAATAATTCCTCGGTTTTATGAGCTCGACGAACTTCCAAGCTACCTAGACACTGTGCCTTCCTTATCCGGGCCCATCAAGAATCTTTCAAGGCGCCTGTGGTGACATATGGTTGGTCCTTTGCTTTGAGCAGTCTTGTTATCTTCTCTCCTGTTACCCTGCCGTGTCTGTCCGTTGCTACACAAATGCATTCCGTTTGATGAATCTTTTATTCGCGTGAGATTCATTTAATAGGTTATCAGCTTTCGGTTGGTGGTTACAATTATGTGATTATCGTGATTATCTTGCTCTGAAAAAAACGCTACGAATGTTGTCGCATGAACTCACACCAGTACATCCGAGAACGATACGAAATGTGTAATCGTTATCTTGTTGGGTCAATAATAACTGCTTAATGAGCCCGCATTAGGCGGTTGGATGAAAGGCACACGAGTATTGTCTTTTTCCCCCGGTAGGGTCGAACATGGCCTTAGCTCACAACACATGCTATTCAACATGTGTTTGCTGTTGCTTATTTTTACATGAATGTGGTAACGACAAACATTCTTTGCTAAATGTTTCTCTAGTGACAACACCACCGCACTGTAAACAACTTGTGAGCGTAAAACTGGCTCAACCCATTGCAAGTGAGTGTTTCATCTATGTATTTTGAAACAGGGACAATCGCGCCGATAGCCTGCTTCACATTGCATTATGCGCATGAAGAATTTAGTTTTCATTTATGGTGGATTGAAAAATCGACCATTCAAATGGATTATATCATGCGCAACACAATACTCTTCATATAATTGTTAGTAGAACTATCTCGTTCCAGGAGGAAAGATCTTCCTTTCCATACGTTTATATGAACAAGCAGCCGCATAGATGATCGGTAGACGATCATACCAACCTAAAATTGATACATAAAATTGAAATAAATACGAAAATCAGTACAGGGATGAAATCAAACCACAACAAAAGTTTGTTTCGAGTTTGTACATAATGCACGCAATCGAGAACTCATCCAAATTTGGAATTCAAATTACACAATGATCGGGTTGCGATCATAAACCATATCTTACCTTAACTTCCACAAAACTTTCTAAGCGTTTGATTGATTGTTGCATCCAACTAATTTATAGTAAATTTTAATTTTAAACCACCATTGTTGGAACCAAACCAGATATCAAATGAGGAACACTCTTTTCATGCCGCGCTCTTGGCGAGTTGTGTGATTTGTTTTGCTTTTTGATTTAATTAACAAAAGTAAACAAGCACCGGCTGTCAAATTCATTTTACGTACCGAACACTAGAGGGCGTTGTCCAATTTAAAAACTCACAATGAGATTTCTTCACACAAATAGGTTTTTTTGTTACAAATTTTTAAATGTTTTGATCAGGTTCGTTTTCTTTATATCCAGTAAATTCTCACGCGTTACGCGCGCGCGGTAACGAATGTACACAAATTTGTTGTGCATTTAGGGATGTTTTTAATTTGACGAATGTGGTTCGGTTGAAAACATGCCAAACATCAATAAACTAGAAGTCAACATTTTATGAGAATATTTAAAAAATATGAAATACGGTTAAACATACAATGTAGGCCAATTAATGTTTTAATGTATGTTTCTAGTTTGCCTCTATTATCAAGCTTGATATTCGTGTACACATACTCAATATCGTTGTGCTTTGAATTTCGTATCACATAATACTAAAACCACATACGTGGAACACACGGTCCACTTGAGATTGGATTCCAATCTCCCAATAATAGTTTGTCGTGCATTTATGGTTGTTTTATTTAGAGCCATTGCTTTATGCTTACTTTTACACAATTTACACAAATGGCAACACGTTATCAATGCATAGAGTACATCCATAAAACAATTTGTGCAATTAATCCATGCAATGTACGGTAAATTGGCTAATCTAGAGATACTACTCAAGTTCTACTATATAAACGTGATAAACATTCGTGAGTTTTTTACAACAGACAGTTGAATGATCAATAAAGTAAAGCGGCAAAACATTTCCAGGTAACTATCATTTTGCACTGATGTAACGAATAGAGGTCAAAAAGTGAAGTGGATTATAGCTAATCGAGATTAGCGGAACTATGTACAGATAAAAACGTTAGAAACCAAATCAAGCTAACTGCTTCGAAATTAGACGCATCCGTTGCAGTTCACAAAGTAAACAAAACCGTGTGTTTTATCCGAAATAACGTGCTCACCGGCTAATGAAACGTACCGCACGTAGCAGACACGTACAACGATCAACATTTTGTCTGGGACGCCACAATATTTGAGCATCGTTTTCCTCCCCAGCCACCTCGTGAACATTTGCTACAAACTCCATCCAGACACTTGATCTCCAATATCGGCATGCGTTAGCAACTCAAACCCCTTTCGATCTCCACCGAAGTATCTCTCCAAGACGCTAGTAAACGTTCCCGGTATGTTACTAATCGTTACACTGGAATACCCTTCGCGAATGACCAGCTGGAATATCGAGAAAGGAAGTGGTAGACATCGAAAATGTTACTATAGCCGGTTACGTATTAAGGTAAACCGGTTTTGGGGCGCCGGCTCGATTCCACCCCCTTTGGATGCATTATGCGAATGCCTGGGCCGTTTTTTCCTCTCTTGCCGGCGAGTGTTTCTGGGGAGTTCCGCATCGCGACGTGTCTCCATCATCGGATTCATCATCGCAAGTGGTAACAGCACATGGTGGTGGAGCGATTGTACCAAGCAACGGATCTCGTTTGGTGCAAGTGGCGCACGCCATCTGTTGTTAGTTGGTGCGCGATCGTGAAACACTACGGACGGTGTCAATCAGTCGGTCAGTTGGTCGGTGGAGTTGTGTTAAGCTGTTTCGAACATCGTCGTAACGTGGCGTCGTGAGAAGCTACCATTAACCACTGGTTGTCTCGCTCGTGAATCTCTGCAGGTGTGTTTCGTGAGGTTTCTGATAAATGGTTAAGGACGTGAATTTTAACATGGCGTTCGTGGTGTTTCACTCCACTCCAGGGGTTTCCGTGCGATTGTGTTGGGTTGTGATATAGTGGCTAATAACCAGTAGTGCTCTCGTTGGGGACTGGATCGGAGTGTGTTGCATCATGGCATCATTCGTGCATCCACTTTCTCTCCATGCCCTATGACATAAAACCGACCGCTAGAGATTTCGCGCTCCGTTGACCACGTGGGAATCGGTGCTTGTACAGCGTTCAGCCAAATCAATCCCGTTGTCTTCACTCACACGCATACCCTCCACCTCTCTCTCTCTCTCTCTCTCTCTCTCTCTCTCTCTCTCTCTCTCTCTCTCCCTTATTCCCTCCCCCACACCCTCAACGGATGAAGATGAATTAATGAACTCCTGCGAAATGCAGCGTGCAGGTTTGATGAATCGGACTGATCTAGCTTTCGAACCGCACGCGGTCCAAAATACTAACGGAGCACGAGAGCCACCGATACAGATGGTTGCCACACAGCAGCGGACAAATGATACAATATGGCTGTGGCATCGGCGTAATGAGCACTTGTAACGCTACTAATGGGGGTGGTTAGATAATTATTTTTCGCCCAGTTCTGTACGGTGATTTCTGTGCAATCGCGATGTGCTCTCCGAAAACATCATAACTCTTGTTACTAGGCAACGCGACGATCCGTGAAAATATGTGGATGTACCGTACCGCGTGGTACGATTGTGCACACCTTACAAAACGCTGGCAGCTCAGGCCGATAGCCACCATCTAAATGAAACGACCGGTCGTACTCTTTCGCCCGGGAAAAATATTTGATATTACTTTACCGCACACCTTCGGCTTTGTATGGTTTGTTTTTAATTACTGACGTCAAATGTCAAGAAATGCAGAATCATTGCATTTCGCCCTCATTAAAAGTATCTACAGCAGCACCGGAACACATCGTTGGACTAGGCTTTAGCAGTGTCAGTCTTCGTACGTCAGGACCTGGGATCGAATCCTTTCGAATTAAATCAGGGAAGCTTACACTTCACTTCACTATCACTTTCTCATATAGTTTATTGCACCATGCATGCACTGCTCCAGTGACCTCCGGTTGAAGTTCAGCAAAGTGTCATTCATTTTGTTTTTTTCACTCACAACCGTGCTAACATCTTTGAAGGGTGTACTAGGCTGTGAGAGAGTTTTATTGTAGCAGCTTTGAAATGATTTCGTTTTGCCGCCACAACACTTAAAGCGGAGACCCTTCGTGGTCGTGCATGTAGTGTATTATTGTTGTACGTCTGTTATTATTATGCTTTTGAGTTTTGTTTACACCAGTCGCGGTGAAGAAATGACCTTGGGAGTGGCAGGGAACAGGAAAGCTGTTGTGGAATAGCAATTGGATGGAAGCAAAAACAAAAACATAATGTTAAATGAAAACTTACTTTTAATTGGAGGAAGTAAGTCGAAGATAAGTTTACGAGTTTTAAACCCATTACAAAAGTGGGGAAAACGTTTGTTTCCTTCGGTCTTCGTATAGTTAAGGAACGGTCTGGAGTTTTTTCGAATGAGCCAAACAAATGGTTAATGCTTGTGTAAAATGATAGTTTCTTTTTTAAAATGTGTGCTTTATTTTCTTTACAACTAAGCACCAAAATAAGTTTGGTCTTCTGGTTTTTCTTTTATTTTAAAAATCAAATGTTTGAATAGTTCTGTTAAGGACTGGAGTTTCAAATTCGATACTACATTTTGAAAATATTTTAAAAGTATTCATCTCTCCCACTGTGTCCGTCTTACCCTGCTTTCAACTACATATTGGTTAGAGAACATAGAAATGTACATTCTAGTTCCTTTACTTTAAAGCTCTTAGATTGCAAACAATTTATGTATATTATATGGCCAGGCCGTAATAGGCTTAATTTACCACATAGCAGGATAGTTGGTTCATGCTACGGGGGGACGGTTTGGATGGGAAAATTACAAGCAATATTTAATTTCATTTATTGAATACAAAAAAATGAAATGAACCATTTAATTTGACTTTTAAACATTGTAATATTTTTGCTGGGAGCGGTTCGATGGCCGAGAAGATAGCGGCGCCGATCTACGCACAGGTAGGACCGATGTTCGAATCCTATTCGTGCTTTCGGTTCCCCGTAGCATGGACTGACTATCCTGTTACGGGTGTACATTCAAGTCACGAAAGCCAGAAGCAACAGGCCTAGACCTCTCGAGGTTGTACAGCCACAGAAGAAGAAAAATATGTTTCCACTCAATTCGTTTGCATTGCCCAAACCAACGTTACGTGGAATATTTAAAGCTTAGGAATTAGAGGAAGCCATTCGAGAATGAAGTACTGTTGCCCAGTTGAGATACATCGGCATCTACATTTCCTTATACGAGTTTTTTTTCGCAAAAAAAAAACAAAAAAGAGGGAGAGGGAGAGAGAGAGAGAGAGAGTGTGTGTGGGTGTGTGTTAAAGTAGCGCACCGATAAGAATTTTCACCTCCGTATCTGCTTGTGCCGTGATGATGCAATTAAATCTGGTTTGCACTAGAAAATGTGTCCCCATTTTTGTATTCCCTCCACGTTACCCACCCACGTTAAGTGACAACATTCTAGCGTGGGGTTCTATTCTTCGCAACTGCTCGCATGGTCCATAAATCATGCATCGCACCGTTCGTCGAGGCACAACGGATTTTCCTTCATTTTATTTACGCTCATTACACGCAAACTTTCATTCACTTTTCCCATCGTTAGCTCATTCCCTCACTTATTGTTTGTTCGCTTTTTGCTCTCCTCCCACTGCATTCGCTGCCGGTTCCGTTGCTAGACTAGTCAAACAAAACGGCACTACGGCACAGTTTTGTGGCCACCAGCGTTACCGGCGGCCGGAGAAGCTGGAAGAGAAAGCAAAACCAATTGAGTCTGGCACTTTTTTAGGTGGCGTGGGATTGGAAGAAGCAACCGTAGGCACACTACAATTGGACGGATATAGGTCGATGTCGGTGGCATCCTGCAGCTAGACGGGCTGAGCTTATCAAACATGTCTACCGTCAAATCTCCCACTCAACGACCGTTGGGTGAGATGGCGGAAGATGGCTTACAAACGGGATCACGAATAGTTAAACCACCACCTTTGCCATCAATTCCGGAGATTCAACAGTTGACTGGACCGCGTGAAAACCATGACCATCTGCGTCATTGTTTCGTACCTGCCGACAAGAACGGATGCCTGGGTTTACATCTTAGCCGCACACCATGGGATCCGTATCCGTGGGTGAGCGGTGTCGTCGAAGGATCCTGCGCGGATACGGCCGGCGTACGGATCGGTGACTGTGTGCTGGAAGCGAACGGAGAGGATCTACTCGGTCTTAAAGTGATCGACATCGCCAAACGTGTCCGCGGTCGCAAAGCATCCCGCACGACTCCAGCCGGTGTAGGACTTTTGCTGTGGAATTCAGGCTTTGAGAAAAATGTACGTACGAGAACATCGCAGGAACGGCCCGTTAGATCGCACTACGGTTAACTTCTATTTCTTGCCCTTGACAGAACCTTAACCCACAATCATTATCGCGGTTCGCCAATTGTCTGCAGGGCATTACCGGACTGCTCGAATGCCCAATCTGTTTGGAAATCATTCGGCCACCGTCGTGGCAATGTAATCATGGACATCTTATCTGCTCTGGGTGTCGTTCGAGAACCACCAAGTGTCCAATCTGTCGGGAAGTGTTGGGTCGAGGCCGTTGCATCGTGGCTGATAAACTGTTCCACTATCTGGTGCAAACCTTGGGCCGTGAAGGTGAGTTAACGCTGGGTAACGGCTTCATACTCTTGAAAACTGAAGAGTTTATCAAAACACAAAACAAGTAGAATCATGTTTATCTTACATATGCGGAAGGGGCACTGTTTTAGAAATTAGTTGTGGAATAACACGTTCAATGTCTCATGGTTCAATGTCGAAATACGCAGATTTTTTTTTAATTTACAGTAACTAGTAACAGTAACTAGTAAACAGTAACTTCTAAAAACTTGTTTGTTTTAAAATCTTATTTTTTATTTTTTTTTCTTGTAAAGCTATGATTAGTTATATTACAAAACTTTCCTTTGTTGTAAAAACTGATAATGTATATTAGAACTGTCGAAATAAACATACAATATGGATAATCGATCCCTTAAAACGAACTAAAAGTAACGCGAAATATCATCTGATATTCTACCTTATCCACTTAAAACGTGTAAAGACTTTAAAGGAAACGGGTTCGAAAGGATTTGCTAGGTTTATTTATTGCCTTAAGGTTGATATATTTTTATATTTAAAGAAAAACTTCTAGAATTTATTCAAAGATGGGAAATGCTCATGAAATTGTCGTTTAAAACGTCAGTTGTATTGTTTTAGAACTGATATTGTACTAATCAATTATCAATTCTTACTCCACAAATACACACTGCAGATAAGCACCAGTCCACTGTACTGGGCCCGAAATCACAGGACACAAAACACAACCAGCAGCCACCTAATGGGCAAGCAAACATCTCTGGACGCCTTCCACTGGTCCACCGAGAGCACCAGCATCGTCCATCACAGCATCGACCAGCGCATCCGCTCACGCACAAGCACGCATTCAAATTGAAAGCAAACATCGGCCCTAATGACACGCCAGCATCAGTACTAGCGTCCCAAGTGACGACACCAGCGCCCATCGTACCGGTCACGTTCCATTGCCCTTCCGGTCAGCCTTGTGCGCGAATGAAAAATCAACATGACATCCTGATTCATCTACAAAAAGCACACCAGACCAGTGTCGTACAATACTACGTCACGGCCGGCGACACGGTGGATGTCGCACTGGTCGACGGCGGGAACTCGTTGGCCTGTGTGGTCTTACTGCCGACACCATCGTTCAAGGGCAATCACCTGTTCTTCGTGGCAAAGTTTCGCAGTCTGGAGGAACCGAGCGATACGCTCTGCTGGCTATGGCATTTGGGGGAGGAGCTCGAAAGTGGTCAGTTTCAGGTGCAGCTGCATCCCATCGCAACAGATGATCGGCAGTCGGGAATGGGCGTCCAGCCCTGGCAGGGACGACCGGTTCCACTCGAGTGGAGTTGTCGGGAGATTCTCAAAAGTAGGCAATACACACGAATCAAGCAGGACATTCGTCGGATGCGCGTTAGCGTGCGTGTATACGATACCAATGACGCTACCGGCACATAAAACCGTTGGAGGCGGATGATCCTCTGAGGACCACTTTCCGCTGAAAAGACTGACCGTTGCTGGTTCACCATATGACTGCTAGAACCGTTTCGAACGTGTAATAATATCGCTTGCAGATACAAGCACATTAGCTTGATCGTGGCTTACAAGTGGATGCATTTGTTGTTGGTAAAAGACAATAAAAGGGAATACAGTGTTACCAAACAAAAAAATGCTTAGCAAAATAAAGTGTTGATAAACTATTTGATGAACGTCAATGAATAATGCTAGAGAAAGCTCATTGTTCAAACATTAGATCTTCTGAATGTAGTTGGGAATCATTTCCTTCTCCCTTAAAAAAACACCTTGTGGGTAATCTTGGAAGTAATTGCATGGTTTGTAACGAATAGTTCCAAACGTTCTTAAAACAGTCACGCAAGCGTTTGGGTGCGTCGTCCTTTCCTGCAAAACAAGTGGTGACCTATCGAGTTCTTTGTTATGCCCCGGACAGACAAGTGGCCTGGGCAATGAGGTAATTTGAAGTCAAATCGTTATGGTTCTCTCTATTTTTTCCACACATTCAGCAAAGAAATCACTAAGCCTTTTTTCTCAAGTGCCCGAGAGGCGTCTCCTGAAGCCTCGAAATGTAATTACGATATCACCAATAAAGCTACCTATAAATACTACCTACGACAGAGCAAAAGAGAAAGAAATTATAAGGTGATTCCGTTTTGCTTGACGAAGTCAAGATATTCCGCTTGTATTTGTAATCCTCCTGACGCAGAATGTCGCGTATCGGATATGATGCCCTAACAGCGGTTAGTAATCCGAATCCTGTCATAACCAATTCTACACATGACCAGAGGATGTGAACGACATTCTGACTGACACATGCTCTGCCGTTGGACTTACATCATTGTTGAGGTATGCTAAGGGGAGAACGATCTCTCACTAAAAGCTGTTCTAAGAGGTACCTCGTTTGACCAAAACATCTACCCGTGTCTCAAGAGGCGAAGACAGCGAAGAACTGTTTAGTATTTGAATGACCTTACTTATTTCCATGAATGCAGGGAAACGAAGATCAATTGGAATGCTCTTTGTTTCCTCCCTCAAGAAGGTATCGATTACTAAAAGGGAATTGTATAATGCCGGTAAACCTTTCAGTTTGTACAATTTTAGTGGATCACTTTGGACACCGTATGTGTAGACTTATTACAGCTCAGAGTATACAAAGGCTGTTTGTCCACACTTGCAAAAGGCTTTGTGTTTCAGTGTCGAGACAACATTTTCGCCTTGCAATGGCTTTAATGTGCAGTGTGGTGTGTGGCAAGAATCTATGTTCTTGTCTTAAAAAATACACAATGGTATTCAAACAGGAACTCTTGTAGAAGTGCAAAGAAACTGGCCCGTCTTGTTTGAGCCTCATCATTATCGAAATGTATTGCCTTTGCACAAAGAAGTTTGCAAAGGTATATGTTAAACTTCACTACACCGCTTGAGGAAAAGGAATATTGCATTGATATTTTCCTTATTTAAAATAGTATTTAACTAAAACTGTATGTGCACGTTTATCAAAAATTCGCATATATCACAATAATTTCTTCTTCTTTCAGCGGTGGGCTATCTGTCGGATGAGTTTTGCTTGTTATGCTACAAAACCGTCTACGGCACGCTTTGAAAGATATGAAATATAAATATCAAAAATTCAAACAGCTTTAGATCTATTTGAATGAAATATTTCGTGATTGTTGAAATATTTCACATTTAAAAATAACATCGCTAAATGCGTTACACGGTTTTTCCACGTTTTGAATGTAATGTGGATAGCAGGCATACTAGGCGGAAAACATGTGTGAGCCAGACGCGTCGATATTACCAGTTTCAAGCCAAACAAGATATAATTTGAGACATAAACTTATACTAAACAAACGTTTCCAAGGATGGATGATTTAGACGTACAAACGAAAACGGATCCGTACAAGAAAATACATAAATCAGAATCAGGAAAGTCAAGTACCACAATAAAAAGGGACGCACTTGCATACAGATCGTAAAAACTAGACAGTACGATGGAATAAACACACATGGACATAAACACAATTAAGCATGGATACGTTGCCAGTATGGGAAAAAGGGAATCTCGCTTATGATAAAAAATAACAGAGTGGACGTATACCTGCTAAGGGCCAACTCATAAACATGCATAGTTTTTCAAGTGGGCAACTGAAACATAGGCAAGTAAAACATAAGACAATAAGGTACAGGACGAGTCAGATGCGCATCA
>KI422853.1:14020-47997 GCA_000473375.1 Anopheles culicifacies
TGATAGTTGTCAAATGTACCTTCAAAATGACATATATATAAAGTTCGAGCTTTCACCATTTTTGTTACTAAGGACATCTAGCGTCAAATTCCGGTTATTAAGTTGTATATCCAATAGTTTAACTTACTTCATCATTTCCTCATCCTCGTCGCGTTTGTTCGTTTCTGCCGAGAACTGTGTACCAATGCCGGTATCGTACGGATCTTCGACAGCGGCTTTCAATTTTCCAGCTTTCAATGCTTGCATGTTTACCATACCGCCAGTTTTAATATTGAATGGATCTTTCTGTAATACAATAAAGTATAATTACTTTCTCATCATCATAACAACATCTACAAAAGAGCTGCACATGTACGTACCACTGTAACCTCTTCTTCAATCGATATCTTTTTACCAGCGGCCAAGCTGAGGATGTTAACACCATTGCGTCTGTTCCGTAGCTTTTGTCGTTCTTTGGTTTCCTCTAATTTTGATCTGAAAGCAAAGTTAAGATGCTGTATTTGCTGTAAGTATTGGAATCCCTTTACAATCTTACAATATCTCAGCTTCAGTATTTTGTTCCTGCTCATCGTCTTCGCTGTTGGAAGGTTTCCTTTGTCGGAGTTGTTTCTTGCCCTTCTTTTTGAATTCCACCTTCACTTGAGTTTCTTCGCTTTCGGACATGTTTACAAAACTTTAGCACTTCTGAAATCAAAGAAAATGTTCTGCAGTTTCACACAATCGCTTGATTATTTGCAAATGTAAACAAAGCACTTTACAGCTGCCCTAAACAAAACAATCCCTCGCTTTGACAGTTTCGACCAAGATTATCACATGCACCAGAACACCGTGCAAACAACTGTCAAAGTGCTATAGCTGAACCAGCCTTCTCTCCGTCTATCAACAACACGCATGGTACTCGAGGCAGCACGTTCAAAACAAATATCGTTCTTCTTGGTGCAAATACTACACAGTAAATCCCGTACAGAATGGGAAAAATTAACAAAAAATTACCAAAACCCAAACTAGTTGCGAAACCTGCCGACGATACCAACAAAGTTAAGGGCCCTTTCCCAATCTATCGATCAACGCCGGTTCAACTAAACGGCCCGGAACCAACCAGTTTTAAGGTGGTAGATAGCAAACCGAAGAAGAAGGACAATGCAACGAAACGCACTCCAGTCGATAAACCGCTCATCAAATCTTTCCCATCACCCGAGGAGCCAGAAGATGGACTGAAAACAAAAAAGCTCCGCAAGCTGGCTATTTCGCGTTTATCCAAGAAGGAGAAGAAACAATTCCGCAAAGAGGAAATGTTGAAAAAGTTGGAACTTACCAAGCAAGCCTTCAAGCAGGACAAAGAACGAAAGAAACGCGAACAGACGGCAATCACTGGCGATTTGAAACCGTTGCTGGATGCTTTACCTTCGCTCGAATCTCTGTTTGAAGTGAAAACGGCCGCAGCACTCAAAACGGGTGTACCCAAGTTCGACAAAAAAATGGAACCCAAAACGAAAAAACAGCGACAAGCGCACCGTCGAAACAAAAACAAACGCGAATTCATGAAGCGCTGCCGTACCATCAAAAGGGTGCTGAACGATAAAGCATTCAAACAGGATCCCAAAAAAATGGTCGCCGATTTTATCAAGAACGCACGCAAAGAGCAGTCAGAATTGTTGATGAAAAGTGCATCGTAACCGGGCTTCGCATTCGTACGTAAATAAGGCACTGAAATATATATTAATTTGTTGTATCGATAACACAATTTTTTTATTTATCTTACCGAAACCTCGTCCGGTAGCGCGATAACGTTTCTCGCAACGCGCCTAATATCGTACAAAAAACAGTGCACGGATAGATTGTCCGAAACGAGCATTAACATCAATGGGACGGATGTCTTCTGCTGACGAAATAATCTTTGCAACTCCGCAAAATGAGGCATTGGTTGAGAAGATCTGTGGACAAGACAAGCTCATGCATTAGAAGAAATACTGTTACGATCATTATACAGTGAGGAAACATTACCTTCGAACTATAATTCGCGCAATTGGCAGTGGAGGAAGAGACTTCTTGAATGTATGAGCTTCTGTTGCAAACAGATCAAACACGAATCTTAGGCCATTTTCGCTTTGCTGATCTACAGTGTCCAACGGATCATCCTCTTCGATTAAACTGTGAACAATGTCGAACCGATCGAACATCCGCCGGAACTGTTCAATTCGTTTGAATCCATCATTTTCGACGTTTGATGAAGTTTCCGATTTTTGTTTCTTATGCACTGGTTCACCACTAAATCCCGTTAGGTTCTCTTCAATTGCTGAAGCCTTCGGCAATTGATTTGATGACGATGGTGTGCGGATAATATTGCAGTACTTTTTCATGGATCTCCTGACCGTCTCGTACAGTTTGGGGTCGTCTTTAGGATACACGTTTGCTCGTGGGTTGGGTTGATTTAGCATTGCGAACAAATTACTCCACACGCATCGCTCTTCGGCCGAGGGTAGATTTCGTTCCGCTGAGCAATACTTTCGTGATGGATCGTACCGAAGCACGTAATAGCTAGCTCGTACTAGAATTGAGTAGACCTGATACTCTTCCAGTGTGAGTGTCCCAGGATGGCCAAGTAGTAAGCTGTAACCTTGCTCGATTGACAGCACCATACCGTTCCATCTGACTATCAAACGGTTCTGAAAGAAAGCAAAAGCAACATTGCCCATTAATAAACGACGCAGCTACCAGTTTGAAAGCCACCTTCATACCATTTCCATAAGGAATAAACCTTCATGACTTTCCACATACTTGCCAGTGGAATCTTCATATCCATACGATTGCCATTTCCCTTCCACTCTTGTAATCCGTATCCGGCGATGATCATTTTCCCATACTCCTTCCGAAATGCTGTCCAATTTATTTACTCGCTCCTGTGACAGCATTCGGCGAAACTGGTCTGGTAAAAAGAGTCTTCGATTTCATCATTTTGTCCTCGCTTTTTTTTAAAGCTACTTTACCTTTCATCCGCTCCAGATCTGCTTGGCGCGTTTCGTCGAAATCTTCCAACGAAACTAGCCTATTAAACTGCGCCTGTACTTCATAGCATTCCGTATGATGTTGAACCATCTCTTGTCCACTGAAAAACGAACAACGACTTTAGATTTAGTCCAGTTCCCAATGTGTATTGGTTTGTTACCTCAAGAGACCACTTCTTTGCTTACTACTTGATTCCATCCTTTTGCTATGGTAACGCTACGAATTCTGCAGATTGTGTTCGTGTTCACGCTTCTGAAATCGCATGCTACGATCGTATGCTTCTGCTGCACATATTTCCAGTGTGTTTGGTAAACAAACGTTGACGTTTGCTCACGCACACAAGCAGAGCGTTTTTTTTTTCAAATTTGCATGATACCGAATGATATTTTTTTTCTTTCGCAATTTTAATTAAACAAAGCCACATTTAGTATACAGAAAAACAGAACACATTATTATTGGAGGGGTTAAATTAAGTAAATAAAATTTAGTTCACAATTTTGTGTAAAAAATTACCTTTTCAGTGGCAGTACAAGCTTCAACAATGCGGTGCTGATGATTAGATTGCGCAGTTACATAGTACATAGTACGGTGTATATGATGGATGATAAACATTGAATCAAGGTTCCGTTTAGTCATTTTTGATCTGAATCTCCGAGGTAGCTTTCCACTCTTCGTTCAGTTGCACCTTACAGCCCAGATCCCGAAGAGCTGATTTCACATCATGCGCAATGCTGGGATGATCGGTCAGTGCTTGATTAAGCACATCCTCGATGCCCTGTGCCACAAATGTGTCACACTGGTCTCGAGACCGCGACACCATGTTACGCACCGCCCATGCCGCATTGCGCTGAATTATCTTGCTGGTCGGATGAATTTTCATCGTCTGAATAATGGTTTCGGAAATGCCAGTCTCAAACAGGGCCTTGCTGTTGTTGGGCTCTCGCAATGCCAGCGTCGAAATGCACGCTAGCGCATGGCGTGCAAACGTTTCATTATCTTTGTGGCGGTTAAGTGCCGATTCCAGCAACGGAGCTGCTCCGCACTGGATTATGTGCTGCTTAACCGTGTCATTTCCTGCGAGTGCTTTCAGGAGCTTACAAGCTTCGCGAATGATTTTAATCGATTCCGGAAACTCAACCATTGCATCAAGAATGAACTGTAATCCACCGGCTTCCTCCACCGTTTGACAAAACTCATTGCGCACCGTTAGAGAGGCAATCGTTAACATCAGATCGCTGATCAATTCCGGATCAGATTTGCACTCTAAAATCATTCAAAGCAAAACCTTATCTTTGAAAAAGACACAAAAAAGATATTCATTTACACTTACTGGTTAACAGCAGGGTTATCTCCGTGAGTGTTTCACCGGCTAGCTGACGGGCGTGTTCGTGAGCCTTGCCAAACTCCACCCGAATGTCGTCATCCAAAATTAGGTATCGAAAGAGCGTGCAGGTGTTACGGATCACCTCCGGTTCGGTACGCGACAGGAACGGTTTAAGCGTAGGAATGGTTTGATTTTCTTCCATTATCATTTGACGGTTCATTTCATGCAATATGCATGCCTTTTGCAGCCATTTCATTGCCTCACACGCAACTTTAGCGTCGGGGGAAGCTTTTAAAGTTTTCAATGCGACGGCCAACGATTCGTGGTTGAACACATCTGGTTGCTTGTTGATGATTGCGTTAGCGGCAGTGAGAAGTGTAGGCAAAACATCATCCCCCAATTTATCATCACTATTCAGTCGTTTGACTATGAACTCGTAGGCACCTAGTTTAGCTGCCAACACACGATGTGGAACGCTCTATTACAAAAAGAGACATGGAATTGAAACTTTATCATTTATCTTTCCATATTATCCGCGTTAGACTTACCAATTTGCATTCCTCGGTGATTACGGCCAGATGTTGGAGTACATTTTGCGGATCAGCATCTTTCACTTCGGCGAGCCGTTTCAGCTCTTCTACGCTCTCGTTCAGCAAAGGCACACCCGTATCGGGATTAACGTTCAGATCTTTGATAATGTTGCCCAGATGAATGCCTTGTGCTTCAAACTGTTTAATCGTTTCCTCTCTCGCTTCCTCGATGGACATGGAAAACTCCACAATATTTTCCTTCACCACATCATCGAAAGTTTCCTGCGTGATCACTTTCGCCATGCTGGCTTGCTGCAAAGGGATCCAAAATCAGGAAGATATCAGTGGCGGAAGTCAACCCATTTCAACCTTACCTTTTTTGACGATGAAGTCGGTGCACAACAGACAAAAAAGAAAAGTGGCAATGACTCAGGGGTACCCACGCACGAATCCCACACTCGGATTCAATTTAGTACGAATTAATGGCCAACCAAACGTGTCTCTTTGCTTGTAAGTAGTGAGAAAATTGAAGCTCTACGTAACTGACAATACATTAAAATATTTAATTTTGGAAAAATCAACGTTGCGTACTGTGCCAAACAAAGCCTGCTAAACTTTCACACTTTCGTCGTCGGCGGAGTCGAGACGAAATAGAAAGAAACACGATCAAAACAATCTGATGACAGTGTGCGTGGATGCATTTTGGGGAATGCAGTAGAAATTGGATCACGTTGCATAATGTTTTGCACAATAAATAACAATTTAAAATGCAAACGAGCAAAATATACAGTTTAAATCAACAAAAACGATGCAATAAAGCTTACACGTTTGTTGATGCATGAATAAAAGCGGGTTTTCATGCAAATTTCATTACCGAAAGAAAATATAAAATTTGAACCTCATCATGGCCCAAAATATGACAGCTGCAGTCGCAATTGCATCTGTCAAACTCGCAACAATCCAGTCTTGTTATGAAATTGTGCCGTGCACATCGGTAGTTTGTGCGCAAAAAAAGTAAGTAATTTTATTATTTGTCGTACCAGCTGAGGTTAATTTTATTCTCTGTAATACTGTCCGCCCCTAACCAGCACTCACGATGCTGAGACAGATATCATCGCTCAAGCGTGCGCTTACCAGCCGCCGATGGCTTTCATCGACACCGGCACCGAAAGTAAATCCGGCCATCCTAGCTAACATAAAAGCTTCCGATCGATACAAACCGGGCAATCGGTACCATGGTTTCATCTGCACCCAGGCACAGTACATTGCCGATTTCAACATGACGGCGTACATGTTCCAGCATGAGAAAACCGGCCTCCAGTATCTGCATATTGACCGGCAAGATACGAACAATGTGTTTTCGATCAATTTCCGCACAACCCCGTTCGATTCGACCGGACTGCCACACATCTTGGAGCATAATGTGTTGTGTGGTTCGCAAAAGTTCCCGGTCCGTGATCCATTCTTCAAAATGTTGAATCGTAGCTTGGCCACGTTCATGAACGCCATGACCGGGCCCGATTACACGCTGTACCCGTTTAGTTCAACGAACGAGATCGACTATCGCAATTTGCAAACTATCTACATGGATGCAGCGTTCCGGCCAAATCTCAAGTATCTGGACTTTCTGCAAGAGGGTTGGCGGTTGGAACACGCTGAACTAACCAATCCCCAGTCCGAGTATGTGTTTAAGGGAGTCGTGTACAACGAGATGAAAGGTGCGTTCTCGGAAAATGGGGCCGTATTTGGGCAGAAGTTTTTCAACAAAATCCTGCCGGACCACACGTACGGGTACGTGTCGGGTGGAGATCCGCTTGACATTCCGCAACTGAACCATCAGGATCTGGTTAACTTCCACCAGAAGTATTACCATCCAAGCAATGCACGTATTTTCAGCTACGGTTGCTTTAATCTCGATAAAACGATGGCGTTCGTCGACGAGCAATACTTGCGCGATTACGATCGAATTGATACGCGGTACAGCGTGATCCCACCGCAGAAACGTTGGAGCAGTGCGAAGAAAGATCATGTACGCTGTCGATACGACAATATGGGCGCTCCGCTTGAGAAACAGAACCAAATCGCCATCGGATACCTGATGACGGATATAACTGACGTGTATGAGACGTTCCTGGTGCACATTCTCACCGAACTGTTGGTGAAAGGGCCGAATTCTTTCTTCTACAAGAACCTCATCGAACCAAACATTTCCGGTGGATACAACCAGTTGACCGGCTTCGATTCACACATTCGCGACACTATGTTTGTGGTTGGTTTGCAGGATCTGGCTGTCGATGACTTCGATCGTGTTACACAGATATTCGACCGCACGGTTGAAGAAGTCATCGAAAAAGGGTTCGATACGGCACACATCGAAAGCGTACTGCACAGCATCGAGCTAAGCATGAAGCATCAGACGAGCAAATTTGGGCTCGGGCTGCTATTTAATCTTACGCCGCTCTGGAACCATGACGGAGACTTAGTGCGTGCAATGAACGTTAGCGAATCGGTGCGAACTCTGCGCGAAAACATAGCCAACAATCCGAAGTATTTGCAAAACAAGGTGGAATACTATTTCCGGAACAATAAGCACCGGCTGACAATGACCATGTCGCCGGACGAAAACTACGAAAAGCAGTTTATGGAAGCGGAACGTAAAAACCTGCAGCAAAAAATCACCCAACTCAACGAAACGGACAAGGAACGCATCTACCGGGAAGGTATCGAGTTGTCGGAATCACAAAAAGCACACCCAAACACGGACATTCTACCATGCTTGAAATTGAACGAAATCGAGAAAAAGATTCCCGAAACAAACGTGGAACAGCAGCTTGTTACGAACGTTCCAACACAGCTGTGTCGGGTAGACACCAATGGAGTCGTCTATTTCCGCGGCATACTGGACGTGAATGGGTTAGATATGGAACAAAAGCTGCTGCTTCCGCTCTTCAACACGATCGTAACGCAGTTCGGCACGAAAGGCATCGATTACAGGGCGTTCGATCAGCTGATTAGCTCCAAGACGGCGGGCATTGGATTTTCGACGCATCTGGTAGAAAACGTGCACAATATGCAGCAGTACGAGTTTGGTCTGTACTTCGGTACGTACGCACTGGACAAGAACGTACCGGACATGTTTGATATCTTCCGACGCATTTTCAACGAACTCGAGCTGCAAGACGTCAAACGGTTCGAGATGTTGCTGGAAAACTATCTTTCGGAGCTGTCGGTCGGAATCGCCCAGTCGGGACACATGTATGCGATGCAGAACGCGAACGGTCTGGTGACCGAATCAGGCCGGCTAAGAGAACGATTGATGGGCATTGAGCATTTAGCGTTCATGAAGGATCTGGCACAACGGCATTCGCCCGAGGAAATTCTCGACAAATGTCGCTCGATTACGAAGCTGTTTGAGGAGTCGGGAATGCGCTGTGCACTTAACTTTACCCCCACCTCGGAAGAACAAACGGTACGGAATTATCGCAAGTTCGTTGATGGCGTTGCACTTCGCAGCACGGCCAAAGTGTGGAACGTTTCCGAACCGCTCGGAGCAGCAGGTTCCTGTCGCCACACGGTCATGAACATTCCGGTGAACTACTGCGCAAAGTCGATCGTAGCCGTGCCCTACACACATCGCCACTATGCCCCCCTGAAGGTACTGGCCAAATATCTGTCGGCCAAGTATTTGCTGCCCGTTGTGCGTGAACAAAACGGAGCGTACGGTGCGGGTGCTAAAATCACATCGGATGGTTTGTTCAATTTCTTCAGCTACCGGGATCCCAATTCCCGCACCACGCTGGACGTGTTCGACGAGGCGTACGCCTGGAACGTACGGACCATTCCGCAAATGGATGAACAAACACTGTTTGAAGCAAAACTGGGTGTCCTACAGCAACTGGATGTTCCGATCGCACCGCTCGAACGTGGCATGGATCTATTCCGGCAAGGTATTTCCGACGAGCTGTTTGGAAAGCATCGCGCTGCAGTCCTGGACGTGGGCAAGGAGCTATTGCTAGAGGTGAACGAGCACTATCTGAAACCGGGAGCCGTGAAGGTTTTCGGAAAATCGGTACTAGGACCGGAAAATAAAACCCTTCCCAAAGACGCCGAAACGTGGACGACGGTTGTGTTGTAATGTGCCGCTAGTTAAGGTGTTGTATAGTACGGATAAAATAAAACCGATGTGTTGCTGTTGATTAAACCGATGTCCACTGTTTGTGTTTTTTCTCATCACGACGAACGCATATCAAACCGGGCCATTTAAAAAGTAATAATCCATTCATTTATGTATACATGGGGGTTTGCATAATTTACTCATAGAAACAAAAAGAAAAACACTAACAAAAATTGCAGACAAAAAAACCGTTCTTACACATCTATAACCCTACGTCTCATTGGGGGAGTAGTACACATATGATATACCGGAAAAATCGTTGCTAATTTTATATAGAAAAAAAAAACACCCTTCCCTCCACCGTTCCACGTGTTCCATAAATGCAGGATACCAACTTTGGAATGATGTCGCGTTATACATATTCATTCGCATGCGTGTCTGCGCGCAAAATGCTCGGGGAAGTGTTCGCATGGAAGCAGCAACACATCTTCACTCTGTTCTTCCTAAATCGATGCGCATCGTTGTTATATACTTTGTGTCACTAGTTGTTTAAAACCATTGAAGACGGACAAGAATAGTGCAGGATTAGTTTGCCCATTCCTGCGCTGGCGGGAAGTGTGGCTTAAAACACGTCTATAAGCATTTGACCTTTGCTCCTAGCCAGCCGTTTGATTATTTGTTTTTTTAATAAATTTCCCTTTACTGCTGCCGATCGTTCGCCGTTCCGTTTGTTTTGCGATAAAAAAAAGATGTTTGGATCAGTGTCCAGCATCCATTAATCAAAAGCTTGTGCCCTTCTGCAAGTGTCTCGGGTGTAACGTGTGCATGTCCAGGTGTAATGTTCTAACTCTTCTTTTGCACACAAATAAACCGTTGCATGTAATTCATTCCGAACCTGCTGCACCGCATTACACCCAAGCACTCGCACGTGGGAAGTGCGTCATTTCAACCGCATACACCACATTAAACAAGCCGTCTCTTCTCCCACGCTTCGATACACGTAGAAGAACACGCACCATTTTTGTTTTGTTTTCGGAAATTCCTACCTATAGCACGGTTTAGTTACCTTCCATCGATGACGCAGGTCCCATGAGAGTGTCCGGTTGCACTATTCATTATTCTAATGCATCTGTAGCTTCTGGAAAAAAATAGGTTGCAGCTGTTGGCGCTAGCACGATCCCGCTTCCAAACCGCTCGTGGTTGCTTTATGAATTGTTGTACCGGAAGATCGCGACACCGACTACACCGATCAGGATTGTACCCACAAGGTAACCCCACATCATGATCTACAGGAATAGTTGTAAAACATACATCGTTGGAGTAAGATTTGTTCCCCCTTTTCGTTTTACCTTAGAAAGTTCTCTTCTTTACCTTGGACGATTCATTGTTTTGCACGGCTGGTGCCGTTTTCGTCTTTTGTTCCAGCTTCTGTGCCTGGCCAAGCATCTTCTGATACAGGTCCCGTTCATTGCGGGCCTCGCGTTTTGATTTTAAGATCAATTTGGATAGTTCCTGTCACGAGTGATACAATATAGATTTAAAAAGCGATTCTAATTAATTTTGGATGCATTCAGTCCACTTACCGACTGTATTAGCTTATCGTCAACGTCGATCGTAGCTGCTTTTTGAAGTAGCGTTATTGCGCCTGCGGTGTCTCCTTTTGCGTCTAAAATCTGTCCAAACACACAAAAGAAAACAAATGTACATTCCAAAATTCGTTTTAGTTCGGAGAGGGAGGGAGAGGAGAGCAACAAGCACGCTTACCTTGCCCTTGCGGAATAGAGCCTTAGCATTGTTTGGCTGGCACTTTAACACATGATCGACCGACTTGAGTGCAGCTTCGTGGGCTGAGATTTTTAGCTGAGCCAATGCAAGGTTATTGTACACTTTCATACGATCTTCCAGTAAATCCTGTAGCTCTGTGGTGGACAACTGATAAGGAAAAAGGTTTGTGTGGAGAAAAAAAAACACTTGCGGTCTCAGAACATGGCTTTCAATGATAAGAAGAGTGCTACTGTTTGCTTTTGGTTTTTTCCCCCTTACCTCGACCGAGCCTGCACCGGATTCCATCATGCCTCCGGCACTAACCGTATCGTCCAGATATTCCAACGCTCGCCGGTAGCTTTGTATCGCCAGGTTGTACTCCTGGCGTTTCATCCAGAAGTTGCCGCGTAATCGTTTCTTGTTTCCAATTTCCTTCCGGGAAGTGTAGGTTCGCGCTTCAATGTCGCTTTCCTCTCGCATCGATACCAGCGTGACCGTGTACGTAATGGTTGCATTTGGCGGTACGGACCGTATCACCGGATCCAGATCTGTGGGATCTTTCAATCCAAGCTCACCGTACGCAAAGCGAGGGTTTACGATCACTTCCGCTACTTCTCCCTCGTTCATTAGCTTCAATGCCATATCTAACCCTTGCACCACCTTGCAACACGAGTTGTGGGGGAATGAGCAGGGAAAATGTTAATGATAAACGCTTTCGTTATCATATATCTATGCCTCTACATACCTCTACATCATCGATTTGCACCACAGCATTACTTTGCTCCTCAACCACCGTTCCATCCTCGAGCCGTCCCGTGTAGCTGATGGTCACAAGGTCTTTACTTTCGGGCCTCAGCTCCGAGCGTCCTTTCTTCAGTACCTTCTTCAACAGTGTCCCATTGCCCAGAATGTCCATGCATTCCGAATCGGTCTCTTTTTCCTCCGAAGCGTTTGCTTCACTTTCAACCTTTGGCTCTTGTTCGGCTGTGGAGTGTTGGCCTGCTTCGGGTGCTTTCGTTTGTGTAGGCTCGAGCACCGATGATGCCAACTCTGCCCGTTCCTGTTCGTTCAGGTTCGAAAGGTCTTCGAAGGAACTGCTGCTTGACTTTTCCGCATCCATGATGACTCACGTGAAGATGACTGTAACGCAACGGGAAAACAGAAAACAGTTTGGAAAGTGTTACCAACGAACCATCGTTATCACGCAATCATCACTCCCGCCAACCCCTGCCGCATTCGTGCAATAGATAGTAGCTCTCAATTCAGATCCAGCTAGCGAACCAGAGATCAACGGTATTACAACACTTGGCAAAACAGGCTTTCGCCGTGGCCTCTATCGAACATTCTGCGCAATGACGTCGTCAAAAAAATGGCACTCGAAACTAGATTGAAATGGTGATGGGTGAGCGCACTGGACAAATGAGGAAACACACAACGACGACCGTCACACATCGCTTCCGCATACGATATAGACTATTTGTAACGTCGAAACACGAAAAGCACGTAAATAATTCACCCAGCCAAAAACTTACCTTCAACGAAACGAAACGAAAGTTTTTCCGTCCGCAGTGATCGAAGAAAAACAAATGCTAATAATGGTGTGGGTTTGACATATTCGATGAAACAGCAAAACAGCAATACACGACGAAAGAAATAATCGATCAAAGTAGAAAGGAACCAACTTGAACGAAATGTATATTTTTTCGTTTCGTTTGTGTTCTTTTCTACAGAAAATGCTCGTGGTACTATAAATAATTACTCCACATAAAATACGTGCCTCGAGTTTGGGAATTCCCGTGCAAAGTACATAAATTTAAAATAAAATTCTATCGTCTGATTGTGCGCCAAACGTCTGCGGTTGCTCCAAACGTTTGCTGTCAAAGTAACGTTTGTGGTGTCAAATTTTTCATTTGTCTGCCGTTCTGTCTCTTTCTACGGCAATTGCCTCAATTTTCACATGTGCGTTTCTGCTGCTCCGAGTAAAAATTGAAAATTTCATTGATTAATTGTTGTTTCGCCATTTCCCGGTTTTCACCATTGTAGTGTAAAAGCGACGCACCGGCAAGTGTGATAGCAAGATGAATCCGGAAAAGCTGAAGAAGATGCAGAGCGAGGTGCGCATCGGCGGCAAGGGCATGCCCCGCCGTAAGAAGAAGATCGTCCACACGAGCTCGGCCGTCGACGACAAGAAGTTGCAGCTGTCGCTGAAAAAGCTCGGTGTCAACACGATCCCCGGTATCGAGGAGGTGAACATGATCAAAAACGATGGCTCCGTGATCCACTTCAACAACCCAAAGACACAGGCTTCCCTGGGCACCAATACGTTTGCCATTACCGGCCACAGCGAAACGAAAATGATCACGGATATGCTGCCCAACATCATCTCCCAGCTCGGACCGGAAGGTTTGAATCAGCTGAAAAAGCTGGCCACGGCAGCCGCTGCCGAGGAGGACGACGATGTGCCAGAGCTGACCGAGAACTTTGAGGAGGTGTCGAAGAAGGAAGCGGAAACGAAAGAAGCTGCCGCTGCTAGCTCTAAGGCGCCAGAGGTTCCCGCTTCTTCATAAGCACATACCCTCATATACACACACACACAGGCTCTGCTCTTAAGTAATACAACCTCTCCCTTGCTCTAGTATAACCCGTTTCGTTTATTTCCGAGGGTGCGCGCCACCGGACACACATAGGACCCGGCAAGCCGAACGCTCTCGCAGTAAACAAAACAAATTGTTTTGCTCGCATCATAACGAAAGCAATTGCCTCCATCTCCCATCACAATTACCATTCGACACATTCGGCTTGCCGCTGGTCCCCGAGGATTCATCTTCGCAATGTGTACTCCTAACAACACATAGCTCCGCACACTACGCCTACTTATACTGTGGATAGTGTTTCTTCTATAAGCCATGGTAATGGAATTGCTTTGTTGAACAACCAAGTTGTACGGACAAGTTTCCGTGGCTGAAATGTATGTTCGAAAGTATGGTGACATTTTAAGAATTAAAAACTAATCTAACTATCTCCTCCGTCCGTCATGTGACGACGCGTGTTTCGAGGTAGGGTAACTGTAAAGATGGCATTTACTGGCTATATTGTTTTATTCTACATTTTCTGGAATGGAGTAATATGAGAAAGGAAACCGATAACATCACTCGAATAAACGAACCAGCAATGGACGGATTAGCTAATTACTGAATAAGCTCCACGGGCTTTTGGAGAATGCATGGAAATTAAGAGAATTGAGATCCCCCCCATAGCAAAGGTCATCTTTTTGGTAGAAGGAACGATATTCCAGAATACTAATTGTGTGTTTTTAATTTTGGTGCCGATAGAAACAGACATGTAACTAAATAAAGGAAAATATAAGCACGAACAAAAGCGAACCAAAAAGCAAGGTTATGTAGCGAGTATAGGTGAGGCGTATCTGTAAACAAGGTTTGTTCCTAGCGTTTATTTGCGCCTTATCTCGTAAAGTTGCAAAACTAGCATAAGCGGCAAATACATAGACATGTAATAAAGTCGTAAATTAGGACAAATGCTGGTAAATCCAATCGTTTTCATCGCCTTTTCCTCATTGTTCTCCGGAACATCACGATCTGTCACACTGGTATGGAGGTTATGTACACCCGGCAATCAATAAAGCTAAAAATAGTTTGCCTTCTTCGTAATGTTTGTTTCGCTGATACTTTACTACGCTAAAAACGATCCATACAAACGATGCTGCATTCATGTCGTAATCGGAAATGCGGTAAACCACTCGTTTACGGTGAAACCTTTCTTGATAAGAAACCCTAAACATAGCACGCTGATGGTCGCAAATGTGTATGCGTATGTATGTGTGTGAATAACATTACTTCCGCATTTGTGCTATGCGCGCGCTTATGATGGTTGGTAAATTGAGGACATGTGGTCGGCTAATATCGATCCTTCCTGCGACACATCTACTGCAGGGAGCAAGTGCAGTAGACGTCACACTATTGCACGATGCAATACAACAAATGCTATAGCTTTAAATGCAGTATAGATGCATTTCCATTTTCGACCTCCAGTTCATCGTGAACGATGTCGGACGTGAATTTGTCATCAACTAGCAAACAAATGCACCACAACTAGCCGTGTGCGATCACCCCCTGTTTTATTTACAATCAAATTGGTCGTCTCCCTTAATTTCAGCAGTTTTCTCGAAGATTTATTGTGTACGTTAAGAATGGAACCTTATACTCTCTTCTCAAGAACGATGCTACTACAGTAATTGCCAAACGTGAAGGTAAGTTTAATCCTGGCTGGTGGTTATTAACGGTACGTACGGTATTAACCCTCCATATTTCGACCCATCTCTTTCACTGACGCCGCGTAGTAATTGCGTACATTTTCTATCCTATATAGGGGTACCTGCTTCATCTCCGGCATTCTGAGACTGTCATGCTATATAGTTATCAAAAAACGAGCTGAAATTTAACAAAACGGTATCGAGTAACACTGAGGATATACACAGCTAATGTAAATAATCTGCCCTACTCTACACTCTTGCGCGCATTACCCTTGTTGTGTGTGTGTGTATGAGTGTATTTGCAATTTCTCCTATCCTCTGCTCCAACCCGACGGGGCTGTATGACTGCGATCAACTGCTTCCACGACATTCCTCCGAGACCCGCGGTGATGATGGCGATGGTGTGCTTCTGATGACGACATGGGCATTGATGCTGCAGGTTCTAACCGACAGGTGCACCGACATGCACCGTTACATGAAATCATCGTAATCATTGTAATCATCATACTTGGTGGTATATTCGTTCAAAGTAGACTGAAAAGAGCAAAGCGAGAATGACATTACAATGTGCGCATTCTAAGCAAAACGATCCACTCACATTCTCTCCTTCGACGCGCAGCTTTGCTTTCACTTTAATGCCTTTGGTCTTCTTTGGCTTGTCACCTTTCTCGACCTTCTGCTTTTCTAAATACAGGTTGTCTAGTGTAGTTTTAGCTTTCCTGATGTTATTTGATGATACTGCAAGAAAATGGATACATTGAAAATGGAGAGAAGGGATCCGGAATATCTGGACACAAAGCTATCTCATGCAATCATACTTACAGCTGGCAAATATTTTAAGTAGTAGATCTTCTAAAAATCCTTGATACTCCGTATGAGCACGGTAATTGGAGAGCTTTTTGCTAATCGCGTCGGCTAGTTCGCTGAATTCTTCCTTTGTGGTCGGATGCATCCCATCGATACCGTTGCCAGATGTCATGGGAGTGATGCCTAGCGTTTCCATGGCCGTTTTGAGGTCATTCTCTTCCTGTAGCTTCTGCAACCTTCGTTTTTCGGCCAACCTCTGTTCCGGTGTTAGATTGGCTTCCTCTTCCTCCTCTCTTTGAAGTCGTTCCAATTCCTCTTGTTTCAATTTCTAAAAGCAATACAAACGGATACACGTTAATGTACACGAAACGTGTGGTAAATTTCTATCTATTTCTAGAACCTTCTGTAGGGCAGTTTTCTTCGGTTTGGCATTTTTGGAAGGTGTATCTTCCTTGGGTTCATCTTTCTTTTCCTCTTCTTCATCATCATCCTCCCAGTTGTCCTGCGAAGCGTAACAGAAAGCACAAAGGATTTAGTAAACGTTATACTCAGTTGTATTGTAGGAAAATGGCAATCAGCTTGCAATGCTGACGTTAGCTGCCGCGTGTGTGGTGTAGTGAGTGGGGACAACTTTGAATATAGTCACGGCAAACTGGAATGCATTCACTATCACTTTCTACTGGACCACGAACCATGTACACGCATGCACGCTGTGCACAGTTCACATACCTTTACATCATCCTCGTCCTCGCCAGCCCACTTGTTCACGTCTGGCTTGGCAAACAGCTGCTCGGTCTTCTGTTCCGCCAATGCTTCTGCAAAGATGCATACAACGATAGAGCCAAATTATTTATAGTTCCCCACACAGTGCCCCGTTGCATTGTGCTAGCTCGTGATGTGCCATTTTCAAACATTGCCACCGTCGCGCAATCCTATCCTGTGATATCACCGTCGTGGCACTGACCAATGCACGGAAAAACATTGCACGTAGGACCGTGCTTGCTAAACGAAATATAACACCAAAAACGTACCCCAATCTTCCTCCATCGTGCAAAAAAAGGGTTCGAAACACGGTAGTTGATAGCGTTTCACTATTCACCAGTAGATTGTTGTATCTTTTCCTTCGAGAAAACCCTTCTCCAAGCAGCACAAATGTCGTGGATAATTTTTGCCTTTCTTTTTTCGATTGTGTATTTTTTACACCTTTTTGACAGCGATCATCGTAGAAAAAAATACACGCGATTCAAATGTGCCATGGATAGTCGCGTGGTAGCCCTGCACCCATTTTAAATTAAATGTAAATTATCCCTATTTTTAAACCATATTGCAGTGGAATTCGTTTTTATAAACTGCAATTTGAAAGATGTACTATTATGATCAAGAATATCCAATTATCTACACACATTTTTTGGATAAATAGAAGTCACTTATTCATGGTGATGTCTTCCAAGCGATCGAATTCGGTAGACAGGTATGTTATACCAGATTTGGAAGTTGAGAAATTGACAGTACGATTTCCGTGAACTGACATTAGAATTGTCAATGTTGCTTGGCTCTCTTTCCGGTTGCCAACTTTCGCTTGGAAGGTTGTTTTCGATACCATCAAAAAGAATTTTTTGATTCAGGTAGGTGTAAAAGAGAATATTTATCGTTTGTTTGTGCTGCTTAGTAGCTAATTGTACACTCTTTTCGTTGCAGGTGTAAATAAAGAACCAGCCAGGATGGCCAAGTCCAAGAACCACACCAATCACAATCAGAGTAAGTGATCACCACTCTCGTGATGGTGCCGGAAACCCGTCCCACAATGTTCTTCAACGAGCTCGTATTGATGTTAATATTTCTTTGCAGACCAAAAGGCTCACAAGAACGGTATCAAGAAGCCCAAGCGCAAGCGTCATGAATCGAAGCGTGGTGTAAGTAAATCTTGAACAGAACAGCTGTGAGCGTTGCGAGTGTGCACTCGGATGCTAATCGTACCGGTTTGTTTTCTTGAACGTTTCATCATGCAAACAGATGTGCCAGAAGTTCCTGCGTAACCTTCGGTTCTCGAAGAAGGGTAACGTTTCGCACGAGGAGTCCCTGAAGCGCGCCGAAGAACGCAAGGCCAAGTACGCTGGACAGCCTGCTCCCGTTAAGCTGTAGGAAGTACGGAGATTAATTAACCGTACAACCTTCCATGAATGCGCGTACGATATGGGCAGAGCGTGTGATGGTGGATGAAAAAATAAAACTACGTGTTAAAGTATAACAAATAGTTTATTATAAATACTTGATAGTGAAGGCTGTTGCGCAAAAGCGCTTACTCGTTAATATTTTCTAACTCGATAAAATCATCTAAGTTAAAATCTTCATCTTTCTTGGGGCTGATCACCGTAGAAGGATGCCTAGTAAGTTTGCCTGCTTTGAGACGAGCTGTAACGGTTGAGGAAGTAAGCTTGAATCTTGGCCCGGCCAGAGCGCTTTCCTCCTCATCTTTATCGCGATTGTTCTCATCCTTCAGGATGGTTGAAGATTTAGTTGCTGCTACAACTCCAGAAATTGACTCGGATATTCTTTTTTTCGAAAAGATGGAATATTTGGCGGAAGAACTTCCAGTCTGCTTCACCTTATCCGTGTTGCTAACACTGGACGATGAAGAATGGGGATTTGCACTCAATCCACCGCGCATAAGGGGCGCAAGCCCAATACTGCTCGTCTTAACGCGAAGGTAAGGCGAATTTGAGTTAATGATTTTACGGACTTTCTCCGACAAAGGTGTACTGTTGTTGAGGTCTGTTATCGGACGTTTCCGACCAATCTTTGGCCGTTGGTCTGGAGTATTCGGTACAATTTCTTCCGGCGAACCAAAGCTCTCGGTCGACGTATTGGTGCATGTCTCTTTAGCCTGCTGCTTCAGAAGTTGCTCCAGCCGATATATCTCACTATCACAGGTGGAAAGATTGCTTTCCAATGTTTTGATCTTCTTTCGGTATTCTACCACATCGTTTAGAAGATGCGCTATCCGATCCGATTGCTCTTTCCGCTTCATTTCTTGCGCTTGTAGCTCACGTTTCAACGCAACGACCAGCGTTATGGCCGCTTCACGGCTCATATTATTGCTGAGCATTTGTTCCACCTCCTGAACGGTGTTGTCTAGCGCTTGCTTAACCGTCAAGTACATCTGCAGCTTCGTTCGTACGCTTTCCAACTCTTCCTGCGCTTTGGCCAACATTTTTCTATCTCCTCGCATCATGTCCATCTCGTGCTTTAGCGCAAACATAGCCGTATTCTTGCTCCGCACCTCCTCTTCTAAGCCGAGCAGTGTTTTCCGCATCTTTTTTTGCTCACTTTTGTGTTCCGCGGCATTTGCTTCATATGTTTTTAACTTGTTTTCCTGCTCGCGAGTTTTTAACGTAAGATTGTCAAGCTTTTCCAACAGCGAAGCATTATCTTCAGTCGTGTCGAGATTGGCCGTTACATTGAAATATACTTTTATAAGCCTCGTTGCGACACACCGATCGCGGCATTGTGGACACGTTTTGGATCTGCAAACAACGACTCGATTACACCGGGGTTCGTCTTTCCGCGGAGCATTGTTAACACGAGCTTACCTTTCAAGCCATTGCAGCAGGCATAGGTGATGGAACATGTGGCCACATGGTGTAATATTCACTTCGGCAGATGGTACGAACAGATCCGAACAAATGGGACACACCAAATTCATATTTATGGTAGTAAATCACGGTAACAAAAATAAGTAGACTAGATAAACACGGGATTCGCGCGCATCCGCTTCGTTACAAAACAAGACTTCTTCTTTTTGTTTCTCTTTCCGTTGTCTGATTACAGCGCGGGGATTTGAAAATTAAAGCCTGCTTAACGAAAGTCTCGATTGTCTCGATTGATGCAGAAGCTTGAGTGACACAAACCCATTTATAAAGCGATTAATTGTTCATAATTGGAGATTCCGTACGGCTTTTTTGGGTTCTAAAAAGGATTTTCCGCAGGAAATAGCGGCAATGTTTTGAAAAAAACTGGCTGTTGATTTTGGTTATTGGGTCATCTGTCACACGGTTTATTGACAGCGTAGGGTTGATTACTTCAAAATGCAACCGCAATCAAAACAAACCTTTTGTTTGTACCGGAAAAATCAGTACTTCACATATGTTTCCGTTTCGGTAAAGCTAATTTTAGTTAAATATAAAAAATCCTTGCAATCTACGTAACGAGTGTCGTTAAAGAGTTCAAAAGTAAAGTGATAAATAACTTACGGCAGAAAAATGAACAAGATCTAGCCATCGGATGGGCGCAATCGGTCTTGGGACGGCGATAGTAAAGGTATGTGCTTCTTGGAAATTTATGCTAGAATTAAAAAAGTAGTGCTCACGAATGTTAATATGCCGGCATTGCACCCTTCGTTGCAAGGGGGTAAATATGTTTGGACTTTTCTAGCTAATAAATTGGCTTCGATATCAGGTCATATCTGTTGTTTTCAAACTCAAGCTTATTGTGGATATTAACATAAAATGATCGGTAGTAAACAATCGCCGGAGCAAGCCATAGCCAATCACACAAAATAAAAGGGGTTAGTTTATTCAACTTCATAAAAACAAATGTACTGTAAAGCAATGCTGCTGGACACGATGAGATCATGTTTCTGGTACGTCTTTTAGCAGAGCTAGGAACTGCTATGGATGCATTACTGCAAGCAAGTTTGCACCGATCGTCCGTATTTACTGTTGCAAAACGTTAAATGCTCTAGCATGAATATTCGCAAAATAGCATTAATGTTCTTGATCGTTGGCCGACTCAGGTTCGCCTCGTTGTCTTCCGGTTTGTGCCAGTGTTTTGGGAACGGAACTGGAATCAAATGCAGCACTGGGATATCTGAAAAGAAAGGAAATGTTTGTTATACTTTACTGAGCGCTTGTGCCTCCAAAAACATGCTTAAAAAGTGTCATACTTCTCTTCAAAAAAGGTAGATGATCATCCTCAATCCGGTTGTAAAGCGTTTGATCGAGAAACATCGTACCACTCTTGGGATCTTTCACCAAGAGCTTGCTCTGTCGCAGATTATTCTCGATTTTACTCAACCGTCGGTGGTAGTTGCGAGTGTTCGGAAAGAAGTTGTAGAACTTGGGTTCCTCGCTTCCGATCAAATCCAACAGCACGAGCAGCTGGATGCGATCGATTTCACGCATCGATTTACCCAAAGCTTTCGAAACGTACGGTGCCGTAGTCCATTTGGTGGCCAGATGTTTCGAACCGTACAGCGAATCTGTTGCGGACCACTTCCGGAATGCTTCCTCACCGTCAAAGAACAGCAGCATCAGGCTCAGATCTGTATTGTTGCGCAAAAGCTTCAGTGCCGATTCGGTCGTTTTCGCCAAATTCAGCATCATTGCACAGGGCACGGCCGAATCGACGGCACCGACGAAAGCGTGCTCGCGGAAGTATTTACTATCGTAGTGGCAGGCAAGGGCCAGATACTTATCGGCCGAGGGATTCAGTTTGCCCACGATGTTGGTAAATTTTAGCATTCCAAAATGAGGTGCCTTCTGGTTGAACTCGTCCAGTTCTACGGTGAAGCCAAGTGTTTTTAGTTCGTTCACGATGCTTCGCTTAACTTCACTATGTGTGGCAGTGCCAACGATACGGGGTTTTAGGATGCTTTTGAGCATGCTATCAAAATGCGATTCATTCGTTCGCGTCGACACTATACGCATTTGTTCCAGCGTTAGCTGACCATTGCACTGAAAGTAGAAGAAGGAAACAGATATTCAAACCAATCGTAAACGTTTCATAAAAAAAATAGTTAAATTATTAAAAATGATTGCATAGGAACTGGGAAGATCGAATGGGAGAAGACAAATATTTCAATTGAGGCACAACAAAAGAATCATCAAACGCAGAAAATGTATAGGAAATTGCTGCAGCATAACAATATGGTGTCGCAACATCGTTTTGAGGCCATTGAACTCATTGGTGGAAAGGAAAAATGTATTAAAAAATGCAAAAGAATAACTATTCAAATTATGCATTTTTATTCTATGCTAATTCTGACCGGGATGTGCCCATTTTTCCCACGGAACATTACATCATAATAGCGACCACTTTCACTTCTTGCTATAGCTTTATAACATTTTTTGTTTTGTCGGATTTTGTAATACTTTAAACCAAGCAAGTATTATTGCTCAATCTTTTAGTACTCCATAAAAGCATGTTCATGTTCCCCCCCAGTTGGAGCCGCAATGATAGTAATGCATGTGTTGGTTGTGAATTTGTTTGCGCATGTAGTTATCAGCTGGACATCGTTAAGATAATGATGGTTTGTGAACTATCCCAGGAAGAAATGATTCTAATTTCAAATAAAAGAAAAATCTTCTAAATTTACAACTTTACTTCACTGCAAAACAATAAAAGTAAACCAAATTAAGAAACATCATCATGTATAACAAATAAATAGTAAGATGTATAAAGAAAAAAATAGAAGAACAAAGAACAACCAAACGTCGTCGTTGGTAAATGATGAAAGTGAAACGGATCTAATACGGTATCGGATTCCATCAAGCGGCAACACAACTACTAGAAACATTCCTACCTGTTGCATTGGTAATATCGTGAAGGTCACTAGAAGGCAGGAAACCAATCGCAGTAGACACTCCATTCCATTAGAGGAGAACATTTTTGTGTGTGTGTGATTCACTATTCTTTCGTTCGTTCTGTAGCAGTAGTATCACTGTAGACTGTTTACCAACTGATAACAAGCCGGTCCCAGTGCCGTGAGTTGTATTTTTAACGCGTAACACACTTTTAATCACTTTTAATCCGTGCTACTCATTGTTTTGTTGCTGTTTTCTTGTGAGTATTAGCTAAACTAAAACACATCACAATTCGCGATTAGTTTCAACCTTCAGAAATAGTGCTGTAGTAATATCGAAAGCGATTAGTGTAGTATGTGCAACGTAGCTAACAGGCACAGGTTACAAAACCACGCAAAAATCACACCGACGTTCGAAGTGACTCGAGTGAAAGTTACCCAACCGACCGAGCGCGATGACGTGCAAACATTGAATGGGGAACACGAACAACGCACTCACTGCATGTAAGTCGTGCTGGCATGCTGACATGGGAGTATACCGAAAACCCGTACCACCGTCATCCCCACCACCGGGGGACAGTTTTATGTCTTGTTGCTCCGTCGCTCTGGGGCAGTCGGCACGAATGCATGCGAGGAATTTGCCAGCCGCTTCACTAAACACAGCCTCCTTCGTTGGTACAGTGCAGGATAATTTTTTACCACGCTTACGCTTTCGGTAGGAATTTTGTTTTGGTTACATCTTATCACTGAGACAACATTATTTGTTTACAGGTTTGTTCATTTCATAAAAAAAACATCACTTTACAAAAAAATGTAGAAATTGCTAAAACTTTCATCTTGATGCTGCGCTATCTACCATCTGTTGTAATTGCTAATCCCCCTACTAGGAACTAACGGATGAAAGCGGGCTGTTTTTGGTTGCCTTGGTTACGCACTGTCGATACATTGGGCACGTGGGTGCTCAACCATGCATTATCACATTTTAAGGACTACAAACTGATAACGAGGGGGAGCAGAGAGCGACCGTGACAAATAAACCATTTCCATTCGGGAGAAAGAGAGCGAAATGGAAAGAAACACCACAAAGACTGGGGCGACGAAAATCCAGTAGAAAAGCCGGCTAAAACAGGAACAAGCTCACAGACAGCAAAGAATATATCGGAAATCAAGACGCCACCGTTGTTATGGGGATGAACATGCCTGGGCGTAAAGCGAGGAACGATGATATCGTCGTCTTAAAATCGAACAAACAACAGTGGTCCGTCTCGGTATGATGAACTGGGGCAAGGATCAATAGTTACGCTGCCTACGGAACGAGGGCGAGTGGGCTGGTAGGGTGGAATGGGAGGAAAACAGATTAAAGGACAATTCAAGGATACAGCAGCACCACAACACAACCGTTGAGGGAGATGCGAGCTGTGCTCTTGTCTATGTGGATGGACGGTAATCGGTGTTTGCAGCAAGTTTCGTTTGCTCATCCCACGCCCATCTGCCGTACGCGGTTGGGGAAATCCTTTGCAAATCATCTGTTATTGATGCTGCAAAATGAGCCAGTTTTTATGTCACACGATTATTGATGCAAGGGTTCGATTGCAAATTTCGTTCAATATTCATGACCGCAAAGTGGTTAGGAATTCCAAAAACCATCAGTATGGATTGTTTTTTTTCGATAACGATGGGAAAAAAATCAATCATTTAATTATGTTTACTGGTTCATAATCAGTAGCAATTGTTCTGCATTGCTTTACGATAGCGTCGTTATCGTTGGTTTGTACATTGATAATGATAATGGCACCAAGATGTGAAGGATGGTTGATTTCTGTAATGCTCGCGACCTTCCATCAAACGACCGCCCACAGCTTGATGGCAAATTAAATGTCAAATCCATTACATTTTATTCATATGACCTGTCTGGAACATACAGATTGGAGTATTTCTTGAAGCATTAGGACTTAACGTTTGCGTGTCTCCCGATGGCTTTGGAAATATTGCGTAACTGGAGCAACTGAGGATATGCTAGAATAAATTTTGGAAATTTGTATAAATGGAAGCTCTGCATATGGCGGGATTGAGGATGGAAGTTATTTACTGCAGGTTCTTCTGTTTATCCGATGGCCAGGCGATGAAGACGATAGCGGCACTGGTCTTTCACCTGACAGGAGCGGTTCAAAATCCCATTATTCCTTAAGCAGGACTTGCTCTCTTGCTGCCGTTAAATACTAGTGAAGGAGAGAACTTACAGTACAACGCAGAACCGAGGCATCTTGTGGTTGCACTGCCTCAAAAGATGATGACTAAATACCTTACCAGACTCCGGTCCAAAAACTGCGCAAATTAATGGTAGAAATAGATCTTAACTATCTAGAGCAGTCACAGCAGTACATCAATAGGATTGCAGACATTAGATTGTCGTCTCACCTTTTTCTATAACTTTTCAAACTATAATATACTTGAATATGAATACGTAAACATCCAGCATCTCAGCATTGAAGCTTTATCCACATTTTCGCAGACCTCGCCCCAGATATTCATGGACCGGCACAAAATTTGGCTAAAAGTAAAATAGAGCCCAAAAATCTCCCCTAATAAACAAAAATTCACTCCGAACCGGATGCATCTCAGGGTGGGCGTATGTTTCGTGTATGGAATTTGTAAAACAAAAGCCACGTTTTTACAGTAACATACACGCTTTCGCATCAATAACAGTGCAAATCTCCCCGCACCACAGACCGCCACGAATGACCCGTTACTTGCAACAACTGCGACTGTGTGCAACGAACTGTAAATGTCGAATATGTAAATACCTTTCGCTCATTCCCGTACTGAGGTACTGACGCAAAAGTTTGACACGCCTGCCTTTGACCGTTTGGATCAACTTTAGCCCAACCAAACGATCGAGAGAGAGTAATGTACGCAAAATGTTTGTTCTGTTTTGCTCGTATTGTATTTTCTTGATACGGTGAGACTACATTGGATAAATTACAACAATTTTACCACTCACAACCGTTTTGCTCTGCCCGAATCCTCCGTATCACATAAAGCGCCGTCCCACTTTCGGAACAAACGGAACCCGTCCCGAACTGTGGCGGCGTTTTGGGGGTAAGGATTAGCGAATAAATAAAACTTTTCGTAACGTAACGTGCCTGTCTTATCGTTGTGGGTTACATGCTTTCGTGAAATCTGTGTTTCATTTCTATCACTCTCTTCATTACGCGTTCGAATGTAGATAGTTTTTTCTCTCTCTCACTTAACATCTACCGCTTCCTTGTAATCGACAAGGATTAGTTTGCTGTTGGATCCAACAGCCTTACAACTACTAACCCATTTTTGCCATACATTCTCCCATCCTAAAACCTAACACGTATATCGGTATCATAAATTAAGCTTCTATTCCCTAGTGATAGTAGAGTACTCCTATCGTTAAATACAGCACTGATCGCGATCTTGCTACCGGGAACTCGTAATACTTTTCGTTTGCTGTAACAATCTTTTTTCCCTGCTGGATTTGCCATGGCGCCGGCTCTTGTGCCCTAATGGAGATGCTGCAGCCTTCCAGTACATCCTAAGCTCCTTGCACAAGTGCACCGGCCAGGATGGTTCTTCAAATGATGATGGTTTGGCCACTATAGTTGTAGTTGTTTATGGCATCTTTTTATGGGGTGCTCACAATAGAAGACGAATAGGTTTTGTTCGATTTCCTGGCTTTAGGAACTTGTTGTCGCGTTGTCTTGCTATTGCTTAAATGACACCCGTAGGGATTTTCATCCCTTTTTGGGGGGAAATCCATCTTTACGTAGGGCGCTGGTCTAAGCAACGCATAAAATTACGATCATGTCAAGTGTGTGTTACGTCTCTCTGAAAATCATCCGATACGGTTGACTAGAATTGTACCACGACGCTGACGCTTTTAAAACAAAACACAAAATTATAGCCTACACATTTTACAACGTCCCTACACTCAGACAAACTACCAAATTAGTGTACCGCATACACCAAACTGCGCTGAGCTGATTAGGACAGCTGTCTACTTCGCTACCGTTTCTTGTCGATCGGTAGTCCTTTACACGCCGCCCGACATCTGCTCCTCCTTGCATTGTGCTAGCGAGCGCACCGATACCCGCGATCGTATCGAACGGTTAAGCATGCTCGACCGAAGTTCTCCACGGGTCGATGCCCGAAGGGATGCTCCGATCGAGTTCTTAGATGTGGCACGGGTAAACCGCTCTACGGGTAAGTCATCACAGGTGTCAACGTCATCCACTTTCCTGCAAATGTAGACGCCGTCGGTGGTTAGTACGGTGGAACAGGTGAAAACCTCCATTCTACTCTGTACTTACTTTGCTAGACAGGGGAAGTCCCAAATCTTTTGCCCTCGTCCGAATTCTTCACCATCGGCAAGAGTTTGCGGCAGGTCGTGTCCAAGTGTTTCGGGCAGCAGCAGGGAAAGCAGTCCCCCGAAGATACCCAAAATGCCCAGCACGATCAGGGGCAGGGAGGGCGAGATGTTGGCCAGATACACGACGAACGGTGCCACAATGCTCGCCACGTAACCCATGATGTGGATGAACGCGACACCCTGCGCCCGGACGACCGTGGGAAGCAGCTCGGCCGCGTACTGCAAACCAATGTTGTACGAAATGTTCACACTGAAACGTCCCAAAATGGCCAAAGTTGCTGAGTAGGCACCTGGAGGTGGAGAGAGAGCGTGTGCTTTTTAGTTTATTGTTTCTGGGGGAAGGTAAAGAACGAAGTTACAACGGCAGCAAATGAACCTTACCCATCGGTACCATGGTGGCGAACAGACTGAACAGCCCGCTGGCAACCATCGTTCCGCAGGCTAACCATCGCCGTCCCCAACGATCCAGCGTCAGAGTGAGGAAGGTATCGGCCGGCAGTTCCGTGGCGGCGGCCACTGTAAACGTGAAGAAGAGGTCGAGTCCCAGCGAACCCACGTTACGCACGTGCCCATCGAACACGAGCGAGATGGCCATCCAGATGACGATCAGCAGGATGGTGATGTTACGCAGGCGTGGCGTCTTGAACAGATCCAGTACCGAGTAGTTGCTATTTGCAGCCTCTTCCTCCTGAAGCCGCACGCAGCTGTCACTGAATTCCTGATACACCTTGGCATCGATCGTCTTCTTGTTGATCGTTTCAAACTTCTTAAGGATTCCGATGGCTTTGTCAATCTTACCCTGCGAAACGAGCCATCTGCAGAATGGGTGAAGCGATGTTAGAACCTTCTTTTGTTTTTGTATCCATAGTTTGTAACTCTCTTACCTTGCTGATTCCGGTACCAAAAGTGGGGTAAGGATGGCCAAAGCTAGCGGTGCTGAGGTGACAATAGCGAACGTTTTCCAATCCGCCAAATAGTACGCGATCCAGGGCAATGCACAGGACGCGGTGGTGAAGAACAATGCGATCGACATGTTTGCGACAAAGGTGCGCCATTTTGGGCCAACGTATTCCAGAACTGTAATGATAAGGGGAAGCGTGGAGTTCAAGTTAGTTAAACCTGTTGACGTGAAAATATTTGCACTCAATTTACGCGAAGATGGTTGGAACTGTTATGACAAACTTCCATTAGGATGACCTATACTGGCGGCAGATTAAATCAATGAGCGGTTTCCTATTATTTGCTCTGGATGACAAATTTAATCGTCAACAGACTAGGGTATGAAATATTCATAAGAATACATTTTCATTACAAGGTGTATGATTGATTGAGGGCAACAGGTGTAACCTGTTTAACGGCACGCAACAGTCCCACATCTGGGCAAATGATGAATACATAACTCATACACCGGACATCTATTGCGATCGGCGAAGGTGCAACTAATCACAACTTTAAACTTTTCGCCGCCAGCAACAGAAGGTGCATGCCTCCAGTGACAAACAATTCCTACTGTTGTGCGAGATCTCCACTTTGCGTGGGTAGTGTGAATATGCTTACTTAAGGAAATGCTATATTGCACACGCACTGCACCATCAATTAACATGTTTATTTATTCCGTCACTCGAATGGAAGGTCGATGGATGGATGGATGGTGTGATTGTACGTATACATATTTTTGTTGCGGTTTTTTTGTTTCACCAAATGTCCAAGTGTTACTTAAATGTTCATTCAGCGTTAATAACACGTACTGACGGCTCACACAACTGACCGGAGCGAGGCGGCAAACCGTATACTTAAGAGGGGACGGCAAAGTAACGTCCCGTCGGTATGCTAATTGGAGCAAGAACAACACCATTAGAATTGGATACAGCGAGTCCCATTAGACCTAGCCGGAATAATACGGCTATCCGGAACTGCACACACCTGTTGCCTAGATGCTCAGTAGATCATTGAGATAATAATTAGTTACACAGGTTATGATGGATTCCGTGAACAGGTGGGTAGGTTTTTAATTTCCTCATCAACTGTGCGCATACTGTGTGTGTGTGTATAATCGAACTCGTTTGGTTTTAAATTGGCAATTCAAACGCACGTTTCACTAAGTTGATGGAACTGTGAAATCCGGGTGTCACTTCTTGTTACTAACGCCGATACTACTCCGTGACCTCAATCAGCGCAACAGAACTTGTTCACAGTTTGACACCAAGAATGAGGTTGTTGATTGAAGCGTATAAAGATGAGGTTGGATATTGAACCGATAGTTCGGTAGAGATTAAGATCAGCATTTGCACAGACGGCACGACAGAGGGTCTATAAAGTAGTAGACAGGATCATAACATTAGCATGACAAGCAGTGAAAGGCTGCGAAGGACAGGCCCTGCTGTCTAGATGATCATGATAAATAACGATCTCACTAACCGTTACAGGCAAAACCTTTAGAACGCGAGTACAAATTTACGGCCTCGATCGGATCCGATTTTATCTTTTTTATGTCTTAAGGGTGTGTCAGTACTTTTTTAAACGTAAAGCTATCAATTTGTAACTCAAAAACTCCTCTCCAAAAAAGTGACATTTTACTACTTGGGGTTTTTTTTACATAAATTAGAACGGCGCTTTGCCGAATTACTACCGATCGCGGAATGTTCTTTGTCTTTCGTCTTTTGACCTTGGCATGGAAGTAAGAATTTATCTGTCAGTTAAACAGAGGTAGCCCCTTTTCTTTTCCACACCAATCTACAGTAATGAGGTCGCTTGGTATCGAGAGATCGAGAGAGTGTGCGATCTTGCAAGAACCAATGCTAGCGAATGCTAGATCATGTTAGTGAAAGGAAAACGTACAGAGGAGAGGCACCCGTCCATTTAAATGATCATAAAGAAGTTGCCCAAAGCGAACCGAACAACCTCCACCACCACCTGCCATCGGAAGCCTTGGGTGCAATAATCGAAGAAGCTAAAACGATATTCGTGGTACTCCACGAAGAATCCATGTGTGCTGCCACTAGAAGTAGCCTTACAGAGCACAGCAATCACATCCAAGCTTGGCACTTGGCAGCTGTGGAAACCGCGCTTACCGACAAGTGTCCAAGTAAGTTGCCCCTCAACCCAGCCAAACGCTGCGGTGGATGGCCTTGAACAGTGCCAGTGGAATGAGTGTTTCAAAAAATTCGCGGTCACCGAAACATTCACATTCGAAATTGGAGCGGAAACCATAAAACCGGAACGAAAATCGGTTACCCAGCAAAAACAGCACGTAACATTTTGCCGTAAATTGTGCCGCGGCTAAGAACGTTTTGTGCGCGTTTTTAAGTGTAAGATGCACTCGAAGGAAAAGGTGGTCACTTTTTTTTGGGGGGTGAAGAGTACCTTCCCATCGTTGTAAGACTGCGTACGGAGTGTGTCCTTCGAGGCTCGGAGCGCAGCCGTAGTGAACCTGAATGAAACTCGATAAAAAGGGGCTCACTGCTGGATGATGATAACCTTGTGCGCGGGAATGGTAAGTTACGGTGTTGACATTCCTTAACTGGGACATGTGTAACCGTTGCCGAACGTACTTGAACTTGGCGCACGGGGTTTAGGTTAGTGACCGCCGGTTAGCGTGCAGAGATAGCGGATACATGACGTAGGCATTGCGCCAAAAGGTCGAAGTTGGTCGTTGGTGCACGCATAAGTACCGGAACTCAAGTGCCACGGTTAGTAGCCGGTAGATAACGAAAGGAAGTAGAGCTGGATAGGAGCGGAGAGACAAAGTTCAGTCGAGCACCGATGTTAATAAAGACATCATAAAACCGATGCATGGAAGCGATTATACAATCGTGACGACTATTACGTTGACGCAGGGGCTCTCAGCATCTGTTGAAGTCGTAGCACCTTCTCGCGTAGCTCTAGCTAGACGTGTTTTATGCGAAAAAAGAGCTACGAGAGTGGATTTGTTGGGCCCGGTTCTTGGCATTGTAATTATCGTCAACTTATCTCACTGCATGATGAAGTCATACGCCTCTTAAAAACATGAATGCAACTGAGGGGAAATCATTCGCCAATAAAAGTGTTGCCCTTTGTTCTGGGTCCATTGGGTGCTTCTGGCAACGGGATGGAGTGTTAAGTCTCGTTTTCGTTCATTAGCACCATTAGCGAGTTGCAGCATACCGTGAGATCCACTCAATTTGTCATTTGTAGGTGGCCTTTTTATGTTTGCCGTTATCGTAAATCTGTCAAACGATGTAAAATCTCCCGCACCGAAGTGAGAAAAGATGGCCCTTCTAATTGCGGCTGAAGCTTGAATTTAGTTAAAAGCAACAGGGTGCAAACAATATTTATTACTTGCATTAGTTAGCGATATGCACAATAAGTCTCCCCTGTCTGCTGCTACAAATAGTCAATTAGGTTATCGTAAAGCGCAGCTAAACAGTGGTACTGAGATTAGCACCTTCTAATTAGCAATTCCACGCAATCGTGCCGGACAGTGAGCTGCATTACAATCGAAAAATCGTTCACGATTTCGATCCCTATCGCCGGTAGCATTTAGGTGTAAAATTACAAACCTGCGGTGTAATTAATTACCCGATTGCACGACCATGCTGACCACAAGCGCTAACGCCGCGCGACCCCAATGCGGTAGATCTACGGAATCAGGTTAAACACGTACTTCCGATCGCATTCTTGGCACATGATCAGTACACGCTGTTCTAGTTCTGTATTCTTAGCGCGCACGGTTTCTTGCTGACGAAAATTCCCTTAGCTCTATATCCGATACACGTACCAATTAACTCGTATCGTTATGGTATTGTAATCGGAATTAAATCATGACATTTATAGCAAATGTTATACAAGCAGGATACAACACAAGGAGATAAGCACGTAGAGCAGCAATACGGCACATGTTTATGCTCACCGACATCAATTACTATTGCGACAAAAGGTAGCTTGCAGTTGGAAGTTTAGCGTTTCCATAAATCCTCCCCATTCCAAGGCGATCACCTTCGATCGCCAACCACTTTGTAACGACTCCGCGCAGCCAACCGGGCTGCACATGAATCAGGGGCAGAGGAAGCTAAATACATATAATAAGGTCGCATCAATGTGCAAACTGTGTATGCATGATGTGCACTGCTGTCCATCAGTCTCACGCGCGGCTGTGTAGTGCGTCGTGCAAGAGCTTAGAATTAGTTCAACTATCGGAGGGCGCAATTGTTGCATTGGTAGTCACCGCAGTCATTCCAGGTACGTGTAAAAAAAGTATATTGAAGATGGCTTACCTAAGATGTACATCATGGTGAAGCAGTTGTCGAAGGCAAAACCAACCAAGAACCGGCACAAGCTAAACTGCCAGAAGTTGCCGACGAATGCCGTAGCGACACCGGCCACAAAACCGACGATATTGCAACCAGCCAGGGCGGGAATGCGTCCGTATCGATCCGCAATCCAACCAAACAGCAGACCACCAACGATCGCTCCCAGGAAGAAGATGGACTGTGCCAACGTTGGCAGATAGGCATGGTCGCAGACCCATTCGAACTGTTTTGGAAAGGAACGTAAGAAGGGAGAGAAATTAGAAACAAAACATTGACATCGAGCTGCAGGCAGGGCGTTCTTACATCAGTTGCTGCCGTTTGGTACGGTACATCCGTAAAGTTGTACTCCCAACCGTGCCGGCAGGGTTGCGTTGGCCAGGATGCATCTGGCTTACGTATGTTGTTCGCCAGCACCTCCGTGAAGTTAACGGCATACATCGTGCATTTGCTGTAGCTGATCGGTACACTTCCATCGTCGAGACCCGCGTCCGGGTTCGCTCCGAACGATTCTTCAACCGGAATGGCCAGCGCACGTCTGTGGAAAAGGAGAGCAAGCAAGTGAGTAAGGGATACAGGGCAGCAAAACAGGATGCAAACAGAGGAGGAAAATTACGGTGGCTACGGTTACTAGCGCTAGTCACACCATCTCGCGCGTGTGTGTGTGTGTTTTTCCCCATCATCAGTAACGGTTAGAGGTGGAAGAAGATCAGCAGTGTGGTGAATCAAGAAGTGAACGTTTCTTCTAGCACTGATGATGGCCAGGGTCCGAACAAAGAAACCCGATCGTTTGCGATGCCTTTTGCATCCTTGAGATGCTACGAAAGTCATTGATCCATGGATCGGTGGACTCCCGGCGGGAATTTGTTTCCCTTCACTCGAAACCAGTCAATGAACCATGGAACCAGGAGTTCGTTGGGAGTAGAAACGTTAGCTGGTTCTTTTTCTGGCTCTCTCTACATTTTATCTTCGTCAAAATGGACACGGAGCGGGCAAATTTATTATTAGAACACAAATCTAACGATGAGAATGCCGAATTACAGTGATTCGGAGCATGTCGACAATTGATTTTGATTAGGTTGTGCTTTTTATTGCCCACAGTGCTAAGTGATTGGCCATACGCTTTCCACCTGATTCGGGATGATTCAAATCGCTTCGCAAATTTGAATGTTTGCTACTCCACAAACCACCCGTGGAACAAATCTCGAATCGATCAAATGCTCACCACTGCTTACCACCACCTCAAGAGCGACCATGTTCCGTTTTGCCGATGATGGCTAGACGGTAGTAGCACCCGGAAGCGCGGAAGAGTTTCTTCGCAACCGGCAGCAGATCCGTAGAAACCGACACCGATTATAAGCCGCATTTGGCCGCACTGGGGGCCCTGGTAACCATTTACCCAGATGTGGTTTAAGGTTATGGCGGATTGGGGTTTGGCTTAGCAACGTGGTTTGCTATAGCGCCCGGATAATTAATGTTCCTCGTTGTCGTCCTACCCGAAAAGCTAGCATTTGTAGAAACGTAACACGAGCGAAAACAAAAAAAGGAAAAAGCCTCATAAATTTACCACCGAATGTGCGAGAATGATGTGAGGCTGTTAAACAAGTTTAGTTGGCCATTATTATTTTTTTGGAAACACGTTATTAATCCTTAATCTCCCGCGATGGAGGAGAGGAAGTTAGCAAGCTTTTGAATGTCTGTTGTATGACAAATGTCACTCGCTGAAAGACAAAGTTGACAGGCAGCACATACATTAACGGCATGGCAATTGTTCATCCAAGTTCATCCAGTTTACTAAACACTGCCTGGTCTGGTGGTCAGCCTATATCGGATGTCTTTTTCAGCCCCCTATATAATTCCAAATTATCCAAATTCGTGACTCAAGATCACCAGGAAAAAAA
>AXCM01001384.1:0-40625 GCA_000473375.1 Anopheles culicifacies
TAAACTTTGCAACATCAGCTCACTTCTTCTGCTCCCTGGATGGTCTATTGCATAGATTGATGATGATCGTGTCGTGTATGAGAAGATTCGAATGCAATAAGGCGCAACAACGCACACACACACACACACACATACGCACATGATCGAGTGGACACCTTTTTGCAGAGAGCGACAAGGGCTAGTGTGTGTAGTGAAGGAAGGGTGATCTAGTCATCTTTTAGTCGAACGGGGCGCGAATAGGAAGAAGCTGATGGGAAAAGAAAAATGTATAAAAATAAAATTAAAATAAAAAATACCGCGTCGCGACATCAAAGGCTTCTCTTTGCAGCAGTGCTGTCCTCGGCGTGGGGGCGTTGTCATGAGGGTAGGCAAAAACGGCATCATCGTTTTGTTGTGCCGGCAAAAGATCAAAAGAACAGACCGTGGAAGAAAGATCAGGAGAATAGTGGAGGAAGTGATAGTGAGTGCGAGAGGGGTGGGACACAGGCACCAAGGCGACCGGCTTCGACACATATGCATCACCACGGCCGAGACCTCACGGTGCAAAAAGAGGAAGAGCAACAGCATTTTTAATGTACACTTTGGTTCCGATCGCGCCACGTTGTGAGTGTCGCTCTGTGTTGTATATATGCAGTCCTTTACCTTTCACAAAACCACCGTGTTGCTCATCAACAACCGCCACACAGACACACGTATGCTCTCGTTTGATTGTTTTTGGTGGCGTTTCGCGTCACGCATGTTGTTTTTTTTCCACTGTTCTTTGTATTGGTATCCATGCATTGCGAGCTTGTATCGTGCGAGTGTGGGGTCTCGGGAAGACGCAACCCATATGCCAGACAGTAACGATGTACTAAGGTGGGAGGGAAGTTGTAGGTCACCGTTACCGGCACCTACTGGTGACAGATCGTCTCCCAATGCAAACAGACAGTGTAGATGCAAAAAAAAAAATCCCAAAGGAGGACGGAAAGCCTACGCCTAGCCAAAGAACATGTTTGGAAAATTAAGCCACCAAGCGTGTGATAGGCCCAACAGAAAAAAAAATGCAACTCTCTGTGATCGTCCGCCACCATTTGTATGTTGTTGGTATCGGAAAACAAATTTCGCTAGGAATGAGATCAAACTACACATGTGGCGAAGTAAACGATCGTTTCGTAGAAACGTGTGTGAAAAAAAAAAATTCGCGATCGAAGTAAATTTGTGGATAGATTAATGTAGGACAAGCGTGTGGACGACTTCAAACGAAAATCCATTTAATGATTGGTAACCGCACTGCTGTTGTTGTCGGTAGTGACTTTGTTTTAGTCGGTTAATCAATCGATTTTGCCACAACCATGATTACGATTGGGATTTTTTTTGACTTCCTTCAGTGCTGATCTTTTATTACCATTTAACCCAAACGCTTCGGTCAACAAGAAACGGTCCACTATCAGGATACTTCTTTCGCATAGATGTCCATTGAGGCAGGCCCATTTTAAAGTACACGCTCTCGATGGTACGTAACATTTAGCGACGATCCATGAACGTGCGAGCGACCGCATCGCTATCAGGTCAGAAAGGACGGAAATAATTATATTGAACCCAATCGACAATCGGGTTTGCCAATGATTTATTCGCCTCCATTCCCCGGAGGCCCTTCTTAACCACCCTGCAAGTGGGGGGGTCCCTTGCTTCCGTGGCGCACAGGGCGGCATTTTTGATTGATAGTACAGCGCTCGTCTTCTTTCACGATGCGAAGTGCATTATTGTTTCCTTATCATGTTTCGCGTTGCGATTTATTTATTTTTACGCAAACGCATCCGGGACAGATGGAAGACGGGGGCGGAAAGGCGATCGTTGTCGAAACGCATAAAGGGAAGGTATTTTTTTCCCCTAGGTTTGAATGTGCCATTAAAGTGATAGAAATGTGTGTGTTTTTTTCGGGCTAACGTATTTTGTGAATGGACATCTTTTTGCAGTCCAATGTACGATTATCATGTGTATGAATTGGGTTATTAGTGATTCATCCAATCAGAATGTCACTTAAAGTAATGATCATAATGTGCATTAAGAAATAATTGTTTCTTTTAATTTGTCAGCTTGAACACACATTATCGCTTTGAGCGGTCTCCTTTCCCGTGTCCTACGAGGTTCTTGATGAGTTGTGGATCATTAAGAACGCTGTTTTTAGACAGAAGAATTTCTCTTCTTCTTCTCTGGCTCTACAACCTCGAGAGGTCTTGGCCTGCCATTTCTCGACAGCTATAAAAGTGCAGTTTCTACGTTTTAAACCAAGAACACACGGATAATGAGAATCTATTGCACATTCCTGTGTGTAATAAGGTATTTAATGTCTTAGATAATGAATGGCACATACAACACAAATGCATTGCGGTAATTTCAAGCCATAAAGCTTCTTCATTTGATGTTTTTGCATTTGAAATTTAAAAAAATGCTTTAAACATGTTATAGAATTGCAAATTCAATTAAACTCTTGATTCGAACTTTTAATCGTCAAATGATTAAAAGATATTCCTTTTGTTTACTTTTTGTTTTGATGTTCAGGTAAAAGATTTGTATGAAGTTGTGTACAATTCTAGCTTTTAACACTCTAGTTGGCACAATCTTTTGCCACAACAATTTGTTCATTTTTAGGATGTTCGTTAATTTTTACTATTTTTGCAATAAATAACGTCCACGGCATATTGCTATAAATAGATAAGTTTGCTCCCTAAAATGTAATTAATTTTCCTACTGCCAACAGTCACACATAGCGAACATACACCAAAAAGTGTTCGAATTTAATTAATATTGTACCGTATTTGAGGCAGAATATCCCCTAGCTTTGACTGTAGTGTGTTTGTTGAATGACTCATAATAAACCCATCGACGAGCGCTTATGAAAGCATTCGTCCGTGGAAGAGGGACTTATCTCAGGGCCAGGCTCTGCAACACGATACAACCGTTGCTTCGGTTCCCAGCCTCTCGCCCTAAATTGTGAACACAGCCCGATACTTACGCTTTCTGTTGGCTGTGCCTGTAAGGAGCGGAATCGAAATTATTATTTTCGTCTTAAATATATTTCGCTATACGATGGCATAGCAGTTTTCAATATTCCCATTGAACCGAAGTACTGCTGCTGCTGGCTTTTCGAACTGGGAAGGATATCATATTTGGCTCAGCAGTACATTACATTCTGTAGAGATTTTCTGCTTCCCTTTTGCCGCTCCTCTTGGGAAAGACATAGAATAAACATAAACATCCGAGGTATAACGCTAACAATGATGCACACCAATACACACGTTCATTGAGCCTGGTTGACTGCCATTGCTTTCGTACCTAGCGTACCTAACGGGGCATCCTAAAACTAGGCTGAATTATGAGTGCGCTGCCTGCAGGAAGATGTGTACCGTGTTCCCTGTTTCATAAAATTATGATTTGTGTCGTCTATCCCTTTTACGTCAGGCAGGATTACTGTCCATCATTGTTAAAGCCCTTGCAAGACTTGAAGTTTACAGTTCAATGAACGCTGTATGTTTTTGTGATCGAATAATTTAACTAACTGCTTTTAATTTTGCAAGTTTTTCGTTTAACATTAGCCACTATTTGTTGACCATATTTTTGATTTGTCGTCTCTTTTTGTACACCAAGAGTTCCGACAAACAAGCGTACTGGACTTAAGCCTCTTTTTCGTTTCTGTGCCTGAGATTAAACCTTCGGGCACTATACGAAGTGAATTTGGCGAATTGGAAAATGATACTGCCACTGTCAAGAGTTTAGTGGATGGAAGGGAGTTCTTTTGCTTGAGGCCTTTTCGTTAGCGAAAATATTATCCTTCAAGCTGCAGATCACCTCTGCAAAAGTGCAAAAGGGGAAAAATAAGTTTCCCTATCGGTTTGAACCGGGTGCATAGAATGGAAATTCGGCCCACGAACACTCAGTATTTTGGAAAGCTACTGGCTGTTGTGCCGCATCTAATTCAGCTGGAAGCTAATTGCACACGCTCCGATGATGTTGCCCCGCAAAATCAGGACTCCCATCCCTGAGGCAACGGGATCCTGCTGGGCTACAAATTAAAGTCAAGTAAATTATAATTTAATCTCTTCCGCACATGGCGGAGGAAACCTTTTGACTGTGTAGAGATGCAATGTACCATCCCCGGTGTCTTACTATATTAAAAAAGACCGCCATCATTTATCGGCAACTGTTTTATGGAAACTTTCGCTTGTTTCATTGCCGTACTTGTGTATTACCATACACAGGAAAATGAAGTTTGGTGTTTCCAGGCTGCATTCAACCGATAGCCGACACCAGCTTTGTGCCGTTAGCTCGTAAAATGATTCAATAGTGAGTCTTTGATACACGCTACTTTTGCCGACCTGCGCTTCAAGTCCATGTTCCCGAACCTATACCGGTAATGAGGGAAGTATTTAATGATCGCAATTGAATGAATGCACCCGGGCAAACGAGAACCTACGATGGGATGCAACCGGCTTTGAAACCCACGTAAAGATGGAAGCTTACCTGTGCGAAAGAGGTGCATAACCTTCGTGTGTCATAAAAATGTGCACAACTCTTTTAACTCTGATGTGTTGTGTTCGACTATTTGATTCGTTCAATGACTCTATTCTCTCTGTCCGAAAAGATCGTAAATAGAAAACAGTTTTATATTATTATTTGTGGAATCTTTGGTTTCTGTACTCCACAAAATGTATCGATTTGGATCTATTTCAGATAAATTAATTGCTATTCAATGATCATTAGCGACGGATTAGTTTAACCATGGCTATACGCAAGACTTAAAGCATTTCCGTCGAAGGCATTACATTATGTAGGGGACAGTTTGTTCCATGTTTTATGATAATTATAGAAATCTTTTTCAAGATTTAATAATAGAATCATTCAGAGTCATCAGAGCGAAATATTTAAAAAATTCTACATCCATTTTTTCGATTTTTTCTGGATTTTTTAATTTAAGTGATCTGTATAACAAAAGTGTGTTTTAGCATATCGCATTATTTTTTGCAGAAGATGCAGCACTCAAGTTGTAATGCAACTGGTAAAGAGTCGCCATTATGTCAGGATAATTATTCAAATCCCACTCCCACCTTCTCATTTCATTCGACGTATTGCTACGAACCGATCTTATACCCAATTCAACCCTCTTTGCTTCAAGAATACTTGTCATGTTGTCGTGTGTCCTTGATTCGCCATCATGCGGCAACACACATCAGCAGCAGCATCAAACCCTTCGCCAGACGGTGGCTGCATATTTGGGCGGCCATTTTAAGCCCCGTTCTGTCGGTGATTCGTCCCGATGTACAACCAATTGCACGGTCGTCCTGCCCGGTAATGCTTTGTCCTTAGAAGATTGCACATTGTTTTGCCGCACAACGGTAGCATGGGGGAAGCCAATGCTTTAAAACTGAAGTGGAACGAGTGTACGAGGTCGAATTAAATCCATGGCAGGAGGAACATTAGGGATTCGCACAAAAGATGCAAAAAAGGGCAGAACAAAAACTTTGCCTCTGCCGCGTTGGCTAGGGTGAATTCTTCCCGGCCAGCTCAATGCGCCTTGCCCAGAACGCCCTTTAAATGGTAGCCCTGTTTACGTTGCTTTTTTAATCTCTTTTCAATTTAATTCCCTAGTTTGATTTAAGCATTGGCAACGTTGCTTCCATGATGTTTGTGACGCATCATTTCCAGTGATTTTTTTGCATCGGTACAGGATCATTACTACTGGCAGGCTGTCTTAACAATAGTGATTCTTATGTTTATAGAATCGGAATATACCACCTACATTTGAATTTATATTAGAGATATGAATTACACAATGCAATTTATATAAAATATTTTTCCTATATTGGAAAAAAGATATAGTGTTAAGAGCATGCTGCATGTTTCTATCACGTCAAAGCATGTATGGTTTGTTGGAATAGTAAAGGACAAATGAGAAATGTTCCCTACGGTTGTATAACCCGTCGCTTCCCCAGACGAGACGGCTTCTGGTGCGGAATGAGAAGATTCATTCATCCATGAAATATTTCTCAAATTCAGAACCGGAAAATGATTGACGTTTTAATAGGATTACGGATGCGGAACTTTTGGGACTACCAGGGCTGGGGTACACACAAGAAGTGATGAATTCGTTTTTGGAAATAAACTCTAAACAAAAGTGGTTATTCGCCAATTTTCACATTATGCATGTACGTTACTGTTTATATGAAGCTCAAATGGTTAAATCAATGACTAATTATTCGTTTTCTTTTATTTACTTACAGATATTGCTAACAATCAACTACCCCAGGTTGCCAAAACGAACGCACGGCAAGTTAACCGCAACTGCCTTCAAACGACTGATAACTGGAGACTGGAACTACGTGACGATTGCACGCAGCCAATGTGTAGTGCTGCCGCGCACTTCTTATCGAATAATTTGTACAAAAATCGCTCATCAACGATCAGCTCAAGAATATACCTCCGGTTGCACGGGATATTTACTAGCATTTATTTGGTGCGTTTTGTACGAAACGAAGAATTAAACCGACTTCTTCCATCAACTGAAAGCTGCATTTAAACTTGGGCGCCACTGGCAAATCCGGGATCGATCGTTGTTGGATCGTTTTCGGGGTCGCATCATCAGCGCATTACCGATGAATCAGCAATATTTTCATCAAAAGTTTGATGACTTTCATAGCAGTGGACCGAGACCACCCGTTCCCGGAGAGGAAAGCCGCCGGAAGGTAATTGTTGCTGTGTATGCCAGCCATTTGCACTTGGGTAATCCTTCGATATTGGTTGTTTTCCTTCTCAGATGACGGAAACGTCACATTCGGATCGTACTCGGGACGGATCGCCCCCGGCGTACGTTCGATGGGCCCAGAAACTTGCCTACCTGTTGGAGGATGGCGACGGCGCAGAGTTGTTCAAGCGCTACGTCGAGTTGGAGGGCGAAGAACCCTCGAACCGGCTCAAATTTTACTTCGCCTGCGAAGGACTTAAGCAGCAAACGGATCCGGAAAAGGTCACGCAACTGATCGGTGCCATCTACCGGCGGTTCCTCAAGAAAGCCCAGCCCGGTTCCGAACTGTACGTGAACGAATCGTTACGGAACTTCATAAAGGCGGGCCTTAAGAATGAGCTCGAGCTCACACCGGACATCTTCGATCAGATGCAGGCCGACGTGGCGAACATTATTGCGGAAACAACCTATCCCCACTTTCTGCAGTCCGATCTGTACTTGCAGTATGTGCAGAACATGCAGAGTTCGAGCAGCAGCAGCAGCGTGATCGGTAGTGGTAGCAATTGCAGTATCGCAGCAGCTGCAGCAGTGCCTTCAACGAGTGGCGGTGCTGGTTCGTCGGTGGCCGGTTCTTCGCATGGTGGCATTGGTGGTAGTAGCGGCAGTGCCGGTGCTGGTGCGTCCTGTTCACTTACGAGCAGCAGTTCCACCTCTGAGCTATTTCTGCATAGCTCTTCCGCCCTACCCACGGTCCACGAGGATGCGGAGCTAGCTAATGCTGATTCGATCGAGCAGTTGTATGGTGCTACGGGGCCGGGTTTGGACAGTCATATGGCGTTGGTGGCTCCACCGCTAGTACCACCCAGCACCACAGGCTCAACGTCTAAGGTTCCGATGACGCTGACAAAGGATGCACTCATGGCAACGCAGAAACGACGGCTCGAGATGAGACCACCTGGGTAAGTGCGGGAGGCGGGAGGAACACTTGAAAATCAAACGTCAGAATTCACACACCAGCTCCCTAGTTTCCATTGCGAATGGATTTGATTAGTAATGTCTTATAATAGCATTAAATTGCAATAATTTAATCGCAAGCATCGAATTGTACGCCAATACGTTCGTTAACCGCAATGGAAGCAATGTACGAATTAGCTTAGAAATGGTAACAAATTGCGCTAGTCGTTTGTTTGTCATCAATCAATTCAGTTTTTAGTGCAAAAGTTCCACAAACAGAAAAAAAAACGTCTCATTTGCCGTTATTCATCATACGCTGTAAACTAATCATAATAATCAGTACAGTAAGCTAAACACTGTTTCTATACACTGATTGATTTATATGTGCTTCACTGCGTGTTTCTAGACAAACCATTTGCAATTGATGCCTTTTGGAATCCTTTGTTTGTAAAGTTCTCCCTTATCAACGAAATTGCTAATAGCAAAACTGTGAATATGTACATTCCCACGGCACTAATTAATTTGCATAGCAATACTTCCATTTTTAAACTGCTTTGAATCGTGTGTTTTACTGTTTTGTTTTTTTGTTACTATAAATCAGTTATGTTTCTTATTTTTTGTATGTCTCGTTTTCATTTTAATTAAACTCTCTTTCTTTTCTTCCTTTCTTTTCTTTCCATTGCCTTTCCGTTTCCGTCTCATTTTTGTTACGCACCACTACCGTTATTCTCTGCATTCCTGATACATCCTCCGATCACCGGCTGGACACAAACTTGGCCTCACAATATTGCAATATTGATGCAAAATTTTGTATTGATCTGCCTTTTTTTTTGAATATCTTTCATTTTGGCTTCCCCATCATCATCATCCCACAATACACATCCGTCCCTTAACATCTTGGCACTTTCTTCTGTGTATGTATGTTTGTGTATGTGTGTGCGTACGCGTTTATTGTTGCCGGCGTCCTGTGTTTTATCGTGTGCGCATGTGCCTTACCTTCCCGGAACGAACCCCGCACCGTCTGCCAATCAAACCAACATCGGAACGAACGAACGAACTGGCTTTTATTCATGCACACGTACGCACTCTCGCTCCATTTCTGTTTCGTCCTGTTGCTATGAACCTGACGGTTCATGTCCTTGCGCAACCTCGGAATCCTAACCGCTTGTTACGTACTACCGAAAATGTGCGCTCTCTCTTATGCTTCTGGTTGTATGATCGGGTCCTCCCCTTTTTTAATGTGAACTGCCATGTTTTAAAATGTTCCCCGACCCTCTCATTTACTCACACACAACACTGTATGTATGTACGTACAAACACACACACACACATCTTGGTTGGCATATGATGGCGCATCATATTTTACCGTCGGGGAATTTGTGTTTAACCTCTCTCGGTTGCATAAAACAACAACTCATTAACCACTATAATGCGTTATCATTTTCCGTTCGATCGTTCCATTGATTTTGCTCCCAATGAATTTGCTCTTAATTGTGCCCTCCAAAATTGTACCCAAACATACACACCTTACGCATGCAGACCACGCGGCTATTCCGTGTACACCGCCTATGCATCCTATAATCCGGTATCACGACGTGACTCAGAATTGGCCAGTCTGAGCTCCGGCCGTACCGATTCCGATACGATGTCTCTCTCGAGCATATCCACGTAAGTTATTATTTGTTTATTGATTTGTTTCTTAATTTAGTTTTCTAACACACTTAGTTTCCTTCTGTTTTGTTCTAATATAATTTGTTATAACAATTTGTTTATTTATTTGGTGATGGCAAGTAAGCGGAGAGCTTGATAAAGGCTCTCGGACATTGAAAGAAATAGCTAAAACGATTTTTATATCTATAGAAGAATAGTGAAACCATTGTCGCCAATCATCAACTAGCAATTTGCTTTCCACTCCACAGTGATGGACGGCCACATTCACAAAGAAAACATCACAACCATCACCATTCGTCCATAGAGCGAAGAATGATGCGTGAAAATGCCCTAACCAACGAAGAAGTCGATACGTTTTCGGTAAGTATGGGTAAATGGTGCTATTGGCCATTCATCCGTTTCTAAACCCATTGCCTTCGCTTGCAGATTATCCCTCGGACCCACCGGCACACGCAGAAGCAACCGCCGCCAATGGAGTTTGCAAAGATTCTTATCAACAAGCTGGAAAACGTAGCCCGCGAGCAGGAAAAGGATGAAGTGTTGTGTAAAAAGATGCAGGAGGTAAGAAAGTTGTGCGAAATGGGAAAAAAGGTAGAATGTTGACATTTTAATGTGTCATGATTTTAGGCCGAATTATCGGATCGATCGCAGAATAAGGTACTTGCCGATGCCATCCGACAGAAACTCCAGGTCGACGACGATAACGATCAAGACATTCTGGATCAGCATGTGTCCAGAGTGTGGTCCGATCTAACGCCAAGCCGTTCGCCGGGCACAATGTCACCGTGTCCACCGAACGTAATCGGTTCTCGGTCGCGACGTCATGACCTTGCCGGTTTTGGAGGTAAATACGGAGGATGGAATTGAAATGCGGATGAGTTTAACATTAAATAATTCATTTTACAGCACAATCTATGCGTCACTCAAAATCGATGCCAGAAGGACACCCGCTCATGGGGCCACCGATGCAACCGATGCCAATGCAAATGTCTTCCGGGTCGCGCAAGCTGAACAACAAATGGCCATCGGTCAATACGGACAGTGGCATCAGCCTATTCTCGACCGATACGCTCACGAAGCACAGCAGCAGCGGTGGCGGTAGTCGGGGAGAGTTGAGTCTTGGTAGCAGTTCGCGGCCATTGTCGCGCAATATGCATTCGGACATGCACACCGCAACACTACTACAGGAATCAAGTCGTCGATTGGAGGATGAAACGAGACGGTGCGTTTTCTTTATTATTTTCTTTTCTTGTAGATGAATATAATCTCTATACTTCCTTTCGTTTCATATTTTAATCATATAGTTCGAAACGATATCAGTACCCACTGCCATCTAGTGCAATACAAAGCATGCCCTTACCGCCGGTGCCGATGTCATCCTCGGGCGGTTTCAGTAGCAACCTTCCGCCGGCTATGCCACCACCACCAATACCTGCCAAACCGCTTCAGGCACCGAACGAGTTTACCATCGTGGTGTACTCGTTCTGCGATGAGGAAGTCCCGTACAGGATAAAGATTCCCGGTACGCAACCGCCTACATTGAAACAATTCAAGGATTACCTGCCGAAGAAGGGAAACTATCGGTGAGTTACATCAAGTCGTTCAGTTACGTGCAGGTATTCATATTTGGCCATTTTTCTCCACCATTAGATTCTTCTTCAAAACGCGTTGCGAGGATCTGGACAATCCTGTCATCCAGGAGGAGGTGAACAGCGACAGTGAACCTTTGCCACTGTTCGAGGGCAAGGTCATGGGTACCGTAAAGCCTTCGGATTAGTTTTTCGGCTGCCTTTCGAAAGCAATAGAACCTTTGTTTGGTTTGGTTGCGCAGGTGAACATTGCTTGATTAATTTCGACCAACAGAGTAAGTGTTCTCTCCTACGCGAGAGATAAGAGATGGCTTCCATTAGCATTAAGAGGAAAGGAACATAGCAAAATGCATATAAATCTTTAGAGAGAAGTCACAGGGTTAAACGGTAAAAAGATAAACAAATTTTCCATTTCCACCCAAACTGGTCACAGAGGTCACACAATGCCAATAGTGCCTTCTAATGCTTACATCAGCAGATCGAATCATTCGCTGCATAGAAAACATACAAACATATGAAAAGCAATCATGTACTAAACTTGACAAATCCTTACCTTTATCGTTTTTGCACAGATTTGGCAAGTTTAATTTTGAGCTAGCTAGGGTGACAATGGATTGAAGTTAATACAGGAGTTAAATTACTATCAGTGTATAGTATTTGACCGCAATCGAACACTTAACACGAGACGAGCAAACGAAATCAAACTAAAAGTATCAGTATTTTGACGCGTTTTGTAGATTTTTGGAGGAGAAGGTAAAATAATAATAATAGGAATCTGGCGAGGTTAGTTAGTGCCGTATTTCGGCACATTCGGCAAATTTAACGCATCACAAAACCTGTAAGGAGGAAGAAAATGTAACGCACTGTCGAGTAAAGGTTAGTTCTTCCGAACGGGCAATTAATCTTGAGTGTGAGAGCAAACACGGGCGCTAGTTAGGAAAAAGAAGTGTGTGTGCGGTGGATAAAAGTTTTAAAACAAACGAACTGGAATGGTGAATGCGCCATCATCTGCAATTGCGCGCAACAACGAAAGATCGAGACCACCGCTCCTTATCACTTAATTGTACTATATTGTTTTATACTTTATCATTTAGGACTGTTTCAGGTAGTGGATGTATAAGCAGAAATATTAGGCTAGTTGTATTGCCAATTGAATTTAGTTTCTTTTGTTCGATTCATTCTTCCACACGGCATATGCGTAGAGATGCATGTACATAAAGGGCATCATAGTCATAGGTTTTTATTCGCTCGTCTGCCATCGATCGATCTTACTTACCACGCGTCCACACCCACTTCCATACATCCTCTGTTTCGTTAGTTCACACCAGCCTAATAGTAGCATACGAGAAACAAAGTCACCGCGACGAGCGAGGATGAGGATCGATGCAGGATAATAATTTGTCGAAAACAAACGATACGATAGGGTTAATGAGAATTGATAGTGAAGCGAAAAAGAGCTATACATATATATGCACGTATGTATATTTATAAGCCAATAAGTATATATATACACGACTGTAATAGGGAAGTAAAACTTTAGTGGAAAAATGAAATATAATTGCTTATTTAAAATGCATTATGAAGTTTCGTTATCGTTCTTTTCATTTTATCTTTTTAATCGTACCGAACGACACTGATACTGTGTTCGAAGTTTTTAGCTACTTACTTTGATACTGATGCGAGCTATACTTTGATTGTTGTGTGTGCAAATTTTTGGCAGGAATTCTTGAGAAAATATCCGCTAATATTAATATAATATATAATAATATTTTTTATATAATATTATATAATATATAAAAAAAAATAATAGTTGATAAGCAGCTTCTTAGCTCCAGAAGCTTCTAAACAGCTATTAAGCAGCGCTGTTTAGCGTACTTATTTGCGGACGAATAGTATACAATTGTTTTATTCAAGCTGTGCAAGGAAAAACTATCAATTCGAAGCATAACAGCAGTTTTCGTATCCGTTTTTACGTATTTTTACTTTTTAATATGATCTGTGGATTCTTAAAGTAAACATTCAGTCCAAACTAGCTCCTTCAAAGAGTATTCGTTTTCGCTAGTATGATTTTTAGTATTGAAATTAATCACATGTTCCCTCCTAGAACTATTAAAACTTGGGTGTAATTTGTCCGAATGTCTATTTTTGCAATTTCTGTAAAGTGTGTAATTACAAATAAAACCGTTCATTTCAAACCGGTTGTCAAACGAAAGTGTCAAACGATAGGCAGGGCTGGCAACAGAAAAAGATGACAGCGTCAAGCGAAACGTCAATAGCCTTCCTTTTGGATTGTTCTTCCACATTGAACGATCTGCCGCGTGTTGTGCTCCGATAAAATGTAAGAAAATTACCGATAGAAATTCGCTTCTCTGTGCAAATTACATGCCGAAGATTGCTGCAATAAGTCGTTTAACCGTGACACTGTATCCGGAGTGCGTATACCTATTGTGCGGTGGTCTGAAATCCGATTTGGAAGTGGGATGTTTACTCCTCACCTCCGAATCGCCGCACCAATAAGGTGGATCTGGTGGTGCGGTCCTCAAATATGTTTGTGAAGCTTTCTCGAGCGTCCGAATGTAATGAGGATTGTGTCTTTAGTACGATCCGTACATTTGGTTTGCGGCTATTGCAGCTTCTGGCCGAATCACAAGCAACCCTGTGAAGAGGAGTGCAGTTGACGTGAAGAGAACAAATTCTAACCTCATTTTTGGTGTCTCTGGTTGTTTTTCTTTTTTCAGAAGTAAAAATGGCCGTACGTCCAGCGTATAAACCGAAGATTGTCAAGAAGCGGACGAAGAAGTTCATCCGCCACCAGTCGGATCGCTATGTGAAACTTGCGGTAAGTGAATCCCGTCCGCGGTTGATTGTGACTCTTCTGCAGCGATGACTGATCGGGTGTGTTGTATTCTTCCTTTCTCTTTTTAGCCAAACTGGCGTCGGCCGAAAGGTATTGACAATCGGGTACGCCGTCGCTTCAAGGGACAGTACCTGATGCCCAACATTGGTTACGGTTCAAAGAAGAGCACTCGCCATATGCTGCCGACCGGATTCAAGAAGTTCCTGGTCCACAACGTTCGCGAACTGGAGGTGCTGATGATGCAGAACCGTGTGTACTGTGCTGAGATTGCGCACGCCGTGTCCTCCAAGAAGCGTAAGGCAATTGTCGAGCGCGCGAAGCAGCTGGCTATTGCCGTGACGAACCCGAACGCCAGACTGCGTGCCCAGGAGATGGAGTAAGCCCGTGTACGATGGTGATGCCACCTTCTCCTGTACACTTACCTTTTTCTATCGGTCGCTGCGTTTTGGTTTGGCGGATCTATTATTCTTTCTTCGGAGGAAAGGATCTGTTTTGAGAAGTAATAATAAGAGATATTACGCTTAAAACGGCAAATCGTTGTACTTTTATTTGCAAGCTGCAATGAGAAAACGGTGCGACATAACCGGTGCGGAAACGACTACATTTCTTCCTTGGCATATTAATTGAAGAGTTCCTCTCAACATCAGAGCGCTTGATTTGTCCCCAAAGCATGCTTTGTGGTGCATATATTGGAATCTTAACATTACATACACAAATGCATATCTTAAATAGATATCTTCCTTCGGTATCCCTTGATGACAAATGTCCTCGGTTGATTAACTGCCTACTAGTCCAAGATAATCGTCCATCAGTGTACCAATCGCAAACTGTGAAGATAAAAAGCAAAATCATTAATCTAGTATCCTTCACTTGTATTCAATCCGCGCTTGCTACACTTACAATACCAGTTGCATCTACTCGTGTTCCGACGATTTTGAGCCGAATTTTATCCTCAGCGGCAATAACACTCTCCCCGTTGATCGCCCGGTAGCATGGTGGCGCAAAATTCGGACAGAACTGCATATCGGCCGGAATGGAATGGTGCGAGATGAAGCAGGACAGTGGTCCAATTTCCGCAAACATCCCCACCTTATTCACTTGCTTTACGGTCGCGTCTAGCACCTCACCCTTGAATGGCCGGAAAACGATCGCTTTGTACTTGACCGGGTACACCACAAACCCTTGGCCGGGCTGAATCGTGCCGGAACCGATATCATCGATGGTGGTTACGGCAATCACGAATCCGTACTTGCCCGTGCAGGTGCCTTCGACCTCAGTGTAAAGCTTCTGTTTGACTGTTTCGATTAGCTGCGGACCAAAATACCGCGGATGCAGCAGAATCTCGTGTTCCAGCGATATCTGTAATGGGTGAGTACTTATTGAAACCATTGTAAATGAAACTGGCATAGTTGCTCATGTACTTACATGGTAAAACATCGTTTTGATCTATGACAAAAACACACACTATTCGAAAGAAAAGCAAGTAAACCGGGACTGTTTCGGCTGTAGCGGAAAGTTTATGTTTTGAACGCAAACCCCGCTTTGGCTTGACAAGCGAAAAAAGTCACGCCGAGTGATCGTCAGTGTTGCCAGACTGTACATATTTTCGAAATTCAGCTGAACCGTCATCAACGTGGATTGTGGTCTGTTTCATATCTATGAATTTTTGCGCATAATATTATAGCCGATGTTTTTGTAAAGCTAATACAAAAAGCCTACAAAATTTATTACCATAAATTATATAAAGTTTGTTTATTTATAGGTATTTTTTCACCTTACGGTCTTTTAAGTTGGACACCCCTGACATTTTAAATTGGCCAGTTACTTGGTATATAAAACCATTTCTATGTTTTGTGTAATTATTACACACAGCGCACTCAACATACTGTAAATAACAGCAGCAAATATGAAATTTCTTATTCTTATCATATCAGAATTGATTGTACATGGCCACAGCTGGAAATACATCGGCCACGTGGTTTGAAATCATTTGAACTTAATTTTTTTCACCGTTTCTCAACATATTCATACATTTATTTTCTGTTTTGATTCTTTGTTTTGTTTGTTTGCTCGTTAACCATAATGGAACAATATATTCACTTTTGCTATTGTATAATTGCAGAGGCATCTTCTTCCACACATTTGCCTTTATATTTGTTTCGTTAGCCATCGCTTCTTGACTCAGAGTGTTCTTAAAAGGCAGAGAAGCGCTTTAATATATTTGAACTCTGTACTTTTGTAATTGTTTGCATTAACTTGTTGTTGTTATCATACATATAACACACGCACACATACACACACACACACCTAATCAATAGCATATCGTCTAACTACGAGAAAAGTTTTGGATTCGCTATCTTCGGCATAGCTTTATGTAAAGCTGAAGTAAAGGAGTAAAATACATTGGAGGAGTCGGGTGTACGGCCAAAAAGAAACAACAGGGTTTTAAAGAAGAATCGATCGATTATTGAGGATTATGAGTTAACCGGCTAGGTCATAATTAATAGACAAGTACGATAATTACATCATTAAACACGTAATTTTAGTTATATAAGCATAAAACAAAGGTTTGTTTTCTTTATAAAAATAGTTTTAAAATAAATCGTAAAAAATAACCCGATCTTAGCTAGAACGATATTTTAAAATCTCACATAGGATTCGTTTTACACCCAAGAGCTTTCCGCCGGTGAACGAGTACGAGTTAATTTGTAATACTGTTATTGCACACAGAACCAAGGAAACAAAACGTGCACACGGGTGCATAATGGGATTGACTAAAAACGGGCAAAAGGATTAACAAAAAAAAATCAACAATAAGCGATGGGGCTAAAATTCTTACACTATAAAACAGACTTGAGAATAGGCACAACACTGTACGGTGTAGGAGGGAATGTGAGACCCGGCAGACATTGCAGCAAACAATTCCAATTAAAAAAAATAGTCAGCTTTTGGTTATTAAAAACGGAAACTTAAAAATCAATCAAAAATAAACTAAAACAAAAATTAATCTCTTGGACGCATACACTCACACACTTATGAGGAACCGGACAGGAGATGAACCTATAAGCCGGATTAGCGTACCACGGGAAGGAACATTAGAGATCCCACGAGAAGAGATGATGCTTCACGAGCATATCTCGCACACCGTCCTTCAGTGGCTGACTTTGGACGGCTTCCCGTTTGGCGGGCAGTTCCCAGTTGGGGTTAAGGTTGAAAGCAAACTGGGACAGTAGCCGGAGTTCGCACTTGATCTGCACCCAGCCGGGCGAATAGACGAAGCTCCACGGTTGGTACCATTTCTGGACAATCTCGGTACAGCTACAGAGCGCCTCGAGCCACAGATGCAGCACCTGCTCGTTCAACCCGAGACAGATGAGCGAGCGTAACTTTACGTCCATCTGGGCGTGTGCCGCATCATGACTTTGGTTCACCGATTGTACACAACGGTACAGCAGCTCCTCGGGTGTCAGCACCTTGCCATCCTCATCGAGCCGATACGTTTTGCATAGCACCAGCCGCGAATACACCGATTCAAAGTCCTTCTCGACTTCGCGCGTTGCGGCCTCCTCGATGAACAGCCACGGATGGCAGGGTCCACCGAGAAAGGATGGACGTTTCATGCCATGCTCGAGCACCTGCTTGACCGTGGGTGCAAGTGTACCACGTACCAGATCAGTTACCGTTTCCGAGATTGCATCATCCCCGGCGCAGCTGTACTGTTTGCTTCGCTCGTCCAGCAGCTCGACGAATTTGGCCGGAAACCAACCACGCAAACCGTTCAACTCACCCACCCAGCAGTGTTCGTCCTTTTGGCTCACGATCGTAATGATGTCGTTCTTCCGGAAGCCCAGCTCGTCATCGTCGTGCCGCTCGAAATCATGCAGCGCCTTCGCGCGGCGGCTACGTGTGCGCGACACGTTGATGTAGTTCTCGTGATCCTTTGCGTGACTGTCCATGCTGTAATCGGCCACCAGCTTGATATGCGCCGCTAGCTTCGGTTCGATGGCGAGAAAGTGGCGAGCCACCTTCAGTATCGCCTCCCGCAAATCCACCAGCTGCTCAGTAGTGCGGATGTTTTTACACTTCAGCTCATCATCCCCTTCGGTGCCGTTGCCGAACAGGATCGTTTGCAACATAGATTTGGACTTTTTCATCTGCCGGCGGACGAGCTGCTGTTTCGGAAGATTTGATGCTGCTTCCGGATTCCCGACAAGTCCGCCCTGATCCGCCATTAGGTAAGCGAGATGGCGACGACGATGCGTTTCGATTACCATGGGCGATAGGGAACCACCAACGTCGAGCGATACCGCAAACAGATGCTCTACATCGTCGATATCACCCGGAAGGTCAGACAGAGAGTTAAAAATTTGTGCCGAATTTTCCAGATTCTTCACGTTTGGTTCCTTTATCTTGAGTAGCCCGAGTGTCAGCTGGAACAGCACGATCGAGCCATCGTAGAAGAACCAGTCCCAGATGCGCAGCAGTATCTTCATGTGCACGACGCTTGCGAACAGGGTCAGAAACCAGTGGAGTGTGATCAGGGACAGCTCAATGTCGTGGCTTTTCAGTGTTTCGTCCACCGCCGTTAGATAGTTTCCGATAAGCGTCTGCATGACGCGCTGATCGGCCTGGATACCGAGCAGAGTTGACGAGTAGTAGGAGGCAGGCAGCAGATCCTCCACTATCGTAGCCATCATCCAAAAGGCATCTTCCTCTTCAAGCAGCAACAGCAGGGATGCTGCGATGACACCCGTTCCCTGACAGTAGCCTATATCCGGATAGAGCCAGGCGATTCCACGTAGAATGCGCCTCAATCGGGGTACACCCGTCCCGTTGAGGGAACTAAAGCAAGCATTCGTGGGCATGATGCGTAGCAGATCTTTTTCGATTTGTTTCGACGTCATTAGCTGATCGTTGGAGGACGCTTTTACGATTTCCTGATAGCTCGTTTCGGACTTCAGCTTCTTCTGTAGTGCACCGGACAGTCGCATCCACATTTGCGGTCGCAGCGAGTGTGGAATTCCGGCGCGCACCATCGAGCGGAGTTTCTCCGTGCGGGGAAGTACCACGTCAACGCTTTCCCACGTAAGCTCGGTTGCTTCTTTGTTGTGCGAAAATTCCAGATGAGCGATCCACTGCAAACGTTGGGCCGGATCTTCAATGAACGGTATGCTTAGCAGTTTGTTCGAGCTCGGTTCGGGACCGTCCTCTTCCTCGACGCGAAATCCAAACTCGTCGAAACGATAGTCGGGTTGATGGTTCGGTGGTTCATCCGGATCCGGTTGTCCCAGTTTTGTTAGAATATCCTGTGGCCACATGGAGGGTGTAAGTGCAGAAAATGGACCACCCGCCGTGGGACGTACACCTTCGGCGATGTGGAGTCCACCGAGGGCCAAGTCCACCATGTCGGTATCATCTTCGGAGTTGGCAGATTCGAGCTTTCGCTACGGTATACAAAGCATCAGATAAGACAATTCGTTTGATTGTTTCACTAAAACGTACCATATGTTCCTCTCTGCCAACGTAGCCTTCATGGTCGCGTGAACCAAAGAATGACATCGTCCTCACAAAGATAGGTGGTACTTCCTCGCACGACTGTGACTGTGATGTACGCGAACGCCTTGGGTAGGGTACGATAATTTCCCAAGGTTTTCGTCACACTCGGTCAAAGAAAATTCCACTAAAAGTACACTACGCACATACGGATCGGGCACATCACACAATTTTCCCACCCTTTACCACCACCTTCCGACGACGAAGACGACGACAAATTCAAAACAAAGTTGTTCAACCTACATCCAGTGGCTGGCAACACGGCATACAAAAACAAATGGTAAAAAGACACTTTCAGGTTGTGAGGCGAACTGAAAGTACCGGAAATCAATGGAAACTATTGAATGCTATGATAACTTCAATTGTTTCATGTGCTTCCGGCGAGAAATATCTATTTTACAGCATATTTAAAGATTGGATCAACCGATTTGCCAGTCCCTGCATAATGAATCACCTTTGGTCATGATTGTTGACAGTTTGCGCAATTTATTTTTACCAATTTTTTGCAAGATGTTCGAATTGCGACAAAGTTCGAATAAGGTTTGAATAGAATGTTGTTAACAAAATGTTTAATTTATACAGAGTGCCAAAGTCTATAAAATCGTAACACTGATAACGATAGAAAACCATGGCTGGTGTGAATTTTAGTCCCTATTATTTCCATGTACATATGTATACACATTTGTAAGGTGGTTAATCAACGCTTCTGATCCTGTGAAGCGGCCTGATGGGATTGTATCGGCGCCAGGCTCTCACACAACGGACTGGGGTTCAAATCCCATTCGGACCGTCCCCCCGCAGGACTGACCGAATAGGTCGTTACGCCAAAGAAGAAGAAGAGAAGATCCTGTGAGGCAAATAATTCGATACGGCATTGAAATGACATACGATTAGCCGTTGTTCATAGCTCTCTGACCATTCAACGAACCAAACAAAAAAAATACCAGCAATCTAGATTCTAGATCTAGAGAGCTCTTTTCACTAAAGTTGATGGTTGATGGTTTCTCGAATATTTTGTCATATTTCCCAAAGGCACGAAATAGTCATTGGGTCGTAGGTTCGAAGTTCGAAAATAAAACCCTATTTCGATAAAGCTCGTGCTCAGTTCGAAACCTTCGGCACTTTTCGCCTTGGCGTTTATGCTCGCATGGATACAATACTTGAGGTACCGAGCCGCGCCATCTTGTTGAGAAAGATATACACACGGACGCGAATCGTGAACAGTACTTCGGACCGTGGTAGATCGCGCGTAGAAAACGGTGGGTGATCTCGTGATAAAATTGTTCTTCCGTAACGGAAGAATAAGCGAAATTGCTTACCAAACGCTGGCCGAAACGAAAGAAGTGCGTGCGATCAACGTGCCGAAATTTTTCACCCTGCAGTATCATCCCGTTTGTGTTCAGCGGGTAATGTTTGAGTATGTTGTGACGACGGCGAGGGGTGTGTGCGCACCAGTGTGAGCGTGTTAGTGAGAAGAGAAAGGGCTTCAACATCGCTGCTTTGAGTTTGTGTGCGTGTATGTGTGTGTGTGTATTTCGGATGCTGGCGGATAAGCTCGAATGTTGTTCGCCGAAGAAGCAAGAAGTAAATCAAATTTCGCTCGTGGCAAAATACATCCGCGTTGTATTATCTCCTGTTGGAAGGTGAACCCGTGGAGCAAGCAGATCTCCGCCTGCAAGTGTCAATATCGGCAAACCATGGATGTGGTGCTGGGTGTGCGTGCGTACCCGAATGAGTGGTTAGTAAAAAATTTTCATATTGGATCGAATAGGAAGTTGTGTTGCAGTGGGATGCTTGTGTGGTGCCGTGGTGGTTGCAATGCATGGTGCAAATTCTGCAGAAAGAGTAGATTCGAAATGTTGGTAAACAGGCATGGTGGAAAAAAGGTGTTAACGCAATTTCCTTACTTCATGCGTGGTTAGTGAATTCGGTCAATTCGCTTCATCCCCCCGGGAAGAAACAAAAAAAGCTTATGTTGTGTGCATGTGGTTGTGTGAATGGATGTGTGTGTATGTGTAAATACATAAACGGCAAGAGTATGAGAGCGTGTGCCTGAAGGGGAAGAGTGTAGGATTTTTATGGTGAGAGCAGAATGAGCGTGTGTGCGCACGCTTGCCGTCTGTCGGCGCTCTGATGCGTTCTTGTGTTCTCTTGTGTGCTCAGTTAAAACCAACTGTAGCGAATTTCTTTTCCCTCCGGACACCACACTACGCCACCGCCGAACGTCCCTTTTGCTGCGGGCCCTTCGTTTGCATCATCGACAGCAGCGACGGCTGTGGTGGCGGTGTCGGTGACTGTCATCATCTTTCGCAGAGCGAAACACGAAAACAGTGTGACACTGCGCGGGTTGTTATTATTGTGTTGATGAAGCACGGCCAACGAGAGAGGAAGCAATCTGTATAATGCTTTCGAGAGGAATCATGATGCGTTCGTTGCACCGATAGATGTGCGATCGGACGTTCGGTCTCAATGATGATGCATATCGATGTATGTTTATCGTACTATCAACGGTGGCATTTTCTAAGCCTGGTTGCTACATAGAACGCTGGAACCGATTCGTGCAATCGCTAGTGTCGGCGATCGACGTTGATGTAAAAATAACAACAAACCGGAACGTCGTTGGTGTGTTTGGTAATCTAAACAATCTGGACGTTTGCATTCACCGTACACAAGCGGTAATTGTTTCCGTTGTATTTTTAGGATAATTCCTTTTTTCTATTGTGGTACCATACGCCAGAACAGCAGCTGGTGTAACTGGTTGTGGTGTGGGAAAGTGGGTCGCCCAATTCCCATTCCGTATGGTGCGTGAAGTAATGCCTTTCCCAAGGTCATTTACAAATCCCCCATTAGCAGCCCCCAACACCCGTTCCCAACTACCCATATGCTATGGGAGCCAGCACTCTCCTTACACAGCCTCCTCGGATGGATTGCCACGGGGGAGTGTACAGGAGTAAATTAATTGTGTGAAAATTGTGACCGTTCTTGCATCGCTAGTTTGCTTTTTCTCCCAGATCCGTTAAACGTGTGCTGAGGGGAAGAGTTGGTGGAATGGAGAAAATGAAAAGCTTCACCGGTTCATTGATAGCCGCTACGAACGTGTGGCCTAAAGCGGAAGCGCTAGATCGTGGAAGTGATGGAAAGTTTGCGCAGCTCTCGCAAGCTTTTACGGCACATGATCTCTACACTAAAATAGCAACAGCGAGCGTCACGCAATGTGAACTGCGTTCGGCTTGTAACTTTTTACATTCGGTAGTAGTGGTGGTGATGGTAACCGTGCGTTGCCATGCTGGCCCCTCATCTCACTTTCGTCTCACGATCGTGTGGATACTTCTTCTCACGCGCTTGCATTATTACCGTGCCTCCCATAAGGGAGAAGGTACCCTCGATGTCTATTGAAACGTTTAAAATGACCGCAATATACTGCTGTTGCCCACGCACACACACACACATGCACCGCACGTTTCGAAAAGTTTCGGGATGTTTTGGGGTATGTTGTTTCTTATTTTGTTTTAGATCAGTTTGGCAAAAATGGGACAAGTGAAATGAATGTAGTTGTGCAAAATAGATAGTACATATTGTCCACAACCTGGACAGGCAGAAGCTCGTTTCGTATGAATTTACAATGCTGTTTATATTTAATGTAGTGTAGTGTGGGCGCGCCTTGCTCGTATGTTGCATTCCAATAACTCCACTATTCGGAGCAGTCGAGTGGAGCTAGTGCAAGAATTGCATTCTTCTCGAAATGAAACCGGGCGGGCCTCCATACCATCTGCTCTATGAGCGCGGGTGAAGATGAATTTATGAAACCTTGCCTGCTCTTTCATTCCATCAAATGGGTTGCTTTGAATCCCCTATCTCTCTCCCTCTCTGTCTGTCTTTAGTCTCTCCATCTTTCTCTCAAATGCATTTTTGCTCCCATTTTCGGATGCATCTGTCCGAAGTTGCAGGTTAGGCGTTGGGGATGGAATTTATACAAGCGCTGACACACTAGAAATCTGCAGCAAAGTATGAAGCGAACATACAGGCGCTGTTTTGGAAGAAAAGGGCACAAATCCGAACTAGAGAGGCTTCTTTCGTATGCGACGGGGCGTTGCTTCCTTTCAATCTCATGTTCTATTTCGGATGGTCTGGCGTCTGGCACGTAAATCAGCAACGTTAAGCAGTTTGCTTTTTTTCCACACGTTGTAATGCTTTTTTTTATAGGCCCTGTTCCCGGTTGCGTTAGCTTTCGTTTATTTCGTGTCATTTTTCTGTTTTTCTCTCTCTTGCGTATGTGAGTTTACAGTTTGAACTGCTAAATTTTATTACATTCCTAAGAAGCTACTCGTAACGCTGCTTCCACGAAGTTACAGGTAGTGAATGTGTGAACTGCATCCGAAGAATGCAACTCAATGCAATATGTTTGCGTCTAGATGCGGATGCATATCATACACGAAATGATATTGATCAAGATGTTCGAGAAGGAAAGCAAGTGTAGCTTATTAAGAATCGCTAACGAAAATATTGGTATCCTTGGAATCGATTCTTACTTATACCCTTTATAAATGCGCATTATGCCACAAAAAAATTGTATCATCCAAGCAAATGTTATGGGAAAATATGTACTTTAGGTTAGTTGCATTTGTTTCTGACAGAGGACTTTAAGGGGAATCTTGATATTGGATATATTAGATGGAAATAGAAGATCAAATAATAAACCACTGCTTAAAAGAGAATTCACTACCGTGAGCTAGCTGAATTCTTTACGGTAGTGAGCTAGATCACCAACGTGATATATTAATAAGCTAGCTCATATATCATACGTTCAATTGTTAAACTCGAGATCAACGCACTGGGGTCAGCTCGTTCTACACATGAGTGCATGTCTGGTCACAGTAATGCCTTATATTGGGATGAAGGAATTGGTTCCATCATGCAGATGGATTGACAACAGAGTCTCTCGAATGGCCTACAAGACGTTTGGTGCATTAAATTTAACTCCAAAGCGAATAGGTCCCGAAGCAAAAATAAACCATCCTACAAATGTGCAGGTTAAAAAAAAACTGTCTAAACACAGTTATGCTTGCGATTCATCTCAGTATTATCTCACTCACACGGTTCCGTTTAATCACTCTCGTCAACTGTAATCCTGCCGGGAAGAAAAACCACCACCGGCCGAACGATGAAGACGACAACGACGATGGCTCCGTTCCAAATGATCCATGTAACAGGTCATTTGAGAATGTGTTACGCTAGATTAACCTTCTCCAACAGTCGGCTAGAATCCTTTGCCGTTGGCGTTGCCCTAAGGTACATGTCAGATGTTCCAAGTATTTGGTCATCTTGGTGCCATCTTTCCTTGCGTGGCTACCGGCAAAATCCGCACGTGTGTTGGGTCCTACGTTTGTCACGCAATGCTGGGCGCCTCCATTATGGTTCAGCATGCAACGCACACCCCATGATGTCCTTAGGCACAATCGTTGCTGCATGGGTGAGTTTTAACCGATGGCTTAATTTTGCGTGACAACAGTTTCTTTTTGTTTCTGCTACAAATGCGATAGATCCTTACTTTTCTTTGCTTCAATAGATGGTCCCGAGAATTGAAAAAAATTAAAGATAAAAACATGAATCAGTGGCTATTGGCTTGGGAGGAAATGTTTAAACCAAAATCAAAAGTGGGTAAGAAAAATTAGTATCCGAATTATTGACGTGATTAATGTCTTTTGCTAGGTCGCTTTATCATTTGTCCACGCTGGTACACATTTTCGGAGCAGCAGTGAAACACGAGAATGGATGCTGTACTGCTCCTTCAGTTCATGGTTTTGTAGATAAGCATATCCATGCCCATTATAACGTCAATTTCATCGATCCTGTCGATCGATTTTCCTTCTTTCCGCTCTATATATCGGCCCCATCGGAAGGTACGATTTTTCTGCACTGATAATTGTTCTGCTCATGTATTGCAACGAGCGATAAGAGGATTTTTGGTGGAGCTTTTTTCCGGCTTTTTTTTCGCCGAAAATTACTCTCAACGATGAAGCCGTGAAGATAAGATGGTAATCCATGGGAATCTTTATGCTTATGCTTATTGCATAATTTGTCCAAAAGAGCAACAATAATGTTGCTGCAACTCTAGTATGTTGAAGCTAAATTGATTTAGCTGCATTACGTTACTGGTTGTATACAATTCGAACCCAATTTCTAACCGAATTCCTTCTTTCCTTACGTTTTTAATTTTGTTGACATAGAGTCATTTTTGGAATGTATGGCACTTAAATAAAGATAAAAATGAATGCCAAACAGAAACTTTTGGAAAATGCTTTGTAATTGGGAAGAACTAAGGTTAAGATGAAGGTCTCTAAGCTTAAGGTTAAAGGTATCATAGACCGCATCATTGATGACTGCCTGTTCCCGACGTTGAAGTATGCTTCTTTTGTCCAGCGAATCCCATTGATTGCTGACTGTCTTTAGCTTATCACTGTTTTGAATCGTTGCAGTTGCACTTCACCACCAATTTGCGCTCCTCCTCGTTTTACTGCGTAATTTTCTTCCTGCGGTACGTAGTGGTGGGGTGAAGACTCGCTCTTTTAAGTGAGTCCGACGCTGTGCAAGTGTTCGAGCGAATCGGTGATGGGAACAGTTCCTAAAAAAAGGAGCAATTTGATTTCTTTGCAACTGAAGAGCAAAATTAGCTAAAACTTCTGCCAGTCACTTCAATTGTGGAGCGGAATCGCTTCTCCACCGAGTCGTTCCTAGCTTTCCCATCACTACTGTGTACCTTAGCGATCGGATGATGCATCGCGATTATCTGGTAAGCTGAATTGTTTGCTAAAATATGTGTTTGTTCTGTCCACTGCACTGGCATTGCCGATCACGCTCATCTTAATGCATTGTTAGACGCCGTTCGAAATCCGGATTTGTACACCATCGCCGTGCAAGGTCAACATCGGTTCTGTTACGAGTTTTGTGGCCTGAAGAGAGCACTACCACCGATGGGGGTTAGGACGGATGAAGTGTATAAGATTGAAATGAAAATAATCAAAGCAATAGGCAGGTTGCTATGACGATAGTGCATTACAGCCTACGCTAATCCAATTGCGAATAGCGGGAGTTTACTGTTGTTATTGTTTTTTTTTCTTGTTGTTGTTGTGCGGAGCGCGGGTTGCTATCAAGGGTGGTGATGGACATGTATAAAGACGCAACAGCTGTAAACAACGTTCACTTTGCCCGATGGGACGATGTACTTGGAAAAGGCTTTGAAATTATCCTCTAAACTAATGCAGACGCGTGGCGCGTAGAAGTAGGTCAAACAGTTGTTGGTTGATCTTCTTTTTCCTTAGAAAAAATGTTATTATCTCGTTGATGTAATCGAATTTTGCATCTGCTAGCATGTTAGTAGCGTTTAACAAGCAACGAGGAACAGCAATGGAAAATAATTTACTATTGTTATTGTGTACCTTAAATCAGTTTAAAAATTCTAAACCTTTTCTTCTTTTTTTTATTATTCACAGATTCTCCAGGACACAAAGGATCAGCTTATGCATTCGCTCAATCAAAAGTCAGCAGAAGAACACTTCTAATAAACTTCCTCATCTTCCGCTCGGGTTTTTCTCTATTTCTCTCTCTCTCTCTCTCTCTCTCTCTGTTTCTGTATCTTTCACTCGCTCTCACGGGTGCCTGTTGATTTTCCAGTGACTAATTCCGGCATTTCTTCCATCGTGCTCGTCAAATACACATCTTCTGTACGAAGTCGTCGCGTTGAAAAAGTTTTTCCTTTATCGTTGACCACACACACATTTACACACACACAAAGCATCAAAAGAATCGGAAGTGAAATTGTCATTATTGTGTGGCCCATCATCAGATGCAAATGCGACTTTAAAGGTGCCTTTCCGGTGTGTGTAGCTAATGAACGAGAGTGTATTTTATCGAGCTATGTACATGTTTAGTTGGTGTTGTTTGGAGCCTTCTTGCTCCCACCAAACCTTTCGGCGTATTGTTTGAAGGGTGCAGTATTGTGGAAGTGCTAATGGAGGTGCGCTGTTGGTTTTATTTGTTTCTTTTTTAGGTTTTATGAGTGTATAATAATAATAATCTGAAAGCCTGTGCGATTCCAGTGTGAAATGTGAGCAAGAAAGGCAGGCCTAAAGCAGCCGGCTAGTAAGAAAAGAAGAAGAGGCTCATCGCCTCGTGAAGTAGTGGTAAAGTGTGATCAGAGGAAGAAAGTAATCATTCGCAAATAACCAGCGGTGCTTTTATCGTTTCCGTTCTTTTCGCGCGCGCCTATGTGTGTGTGTTAGTGTGCGTGTCTGTTTGTATGCTTGCGCGGGCGTAATTCTAGTGCAAGAGGGCGAAAGGATCCAGCATCCTTTGCGTTATTTTTGTTTTAGTTTAAATTTTGAGTTGATTGCCGCTTGGCAGAAACCAAGTGTGCGTGCCAAGTGAGGGTGTGTGTGCGTGCACGTGTCGGAAGGTCGTGTCTGGTATGTGTGCTGTTGTGGTGTGTTGGCGTATGTGTTTGCCGGGGGCATGATAGTTTCCCCTCGGTTGGCTTCACTACTCAATACTAGCGGCGGAGGTATCGGTGGTGGTCGTTGCAATCGTTGCAACGCCATCGATTCCATTACCACCAGTGGGGACGACAGCAGCTGTAGCAGCAGCAGCAGCAGCAGCACGGATCCTTACAGCGACAGATCCTTGTGCGGTGGACCACGTGCAACCAGAACACCGGACCGGGCCAACGAAAACGGTCTCAACAACTTGTTGATCGGTGCGCTGCAACAACACATCGACGGTGACACCATCTTGCACAACATCTTGGTGGCTGGACAGGAAGAAGCAGATCGGCGGGCAGTAAAGTTAAGTGCAAAAGTGGAAAGTTTACAGTGCGGTGGAAATTATAATTTCAACTGCTTAACGGCAGCAGCGATCGAAGATCAAACAGTTCGTGAGACGTACCCGTACGGCGAGGCACAGCAAGCAGCTGGGTACGGTGGTAGTGCGGGAAGTGACGTGTTCGGTAGCGGGGTTTCCGCAAGCGGCAACACGAACCGAACCGGCGCAACGGAAGAAGCGGCGGCAACGTTTGCGGAAGTTGCACGTCTCGGTGGTGGCAGTGCGGTTGGCAGAGAAGTAGCGGCGGGATTTGAAGGGTGTGTGGGTGGCGGCGGAGGAGGCGGAGAAGGACGAGTGAGACGTAGCACGACGAGCGCCCAGCGGCAGCCGGAACCGCTCGTGCCGAAAACGGCCAGCAGTGGTGGCGATAGTGGTGGAGGCGGAGGTGGTGGCGGCGGTGGTGGGGGTGGTTATATTGAAACCGGTCGGCAGCAACTCGCTCAGCAGGAGGGAGTTCATATCGTTTTGCCGGTGGCCTCGTACGTTGGGGTAGTGGGTAGTGGCCGGCGCCAGATCGCGCAAGGCGGTGAGTCGCATCCCTCGGGCTTGGACGATCCGATCGGTGGCATTGTGGTGGTGCAAAGCGGTGACTGTACGAGCAGTGCCGGTAGTAGCGGCAGCAGCGGTGACGGTGGGGTTAGTGGCATTATCAGTGGCAATAGTGGTGCCGGAAGTAGCGCTAGCTGCAGCAGTACATCGAGCGGTGGAAACGGAATTGCCGGTTCGGTGGTCGCACCGGAAGTGCTCGGGGGAAGTTCGCAGTTCGGTTCGATCGGTACCGGAAGGGGAGAGGCAGGTCGCGAAAGTAAGGATCGCGAGGACGAGGGTGGCTCCAGCGGGAGCGGTGGAAGCGGCAAGCGCATCCTTGCCGTGAACCGGAACATAGACGATCTGCTGTTCGGCAGCGATCTTGACTCGCTGATCAACGACAATATCATCTATGGCTTCAAATCGCTGAAAGTTAGTCGGGCACAGTCACAGGACCAGCTGGACTATCAGCAACAGCAACAACAGCAACCGTTCTATCATCATTACCATTCGAATCCGCTGCATTTGCAACAGCATTTACTGCAACAGCAGCTACCGAATTCGACGCTGGGCTATCAACCGTACCAGCCTCAGCATCTGCAGCAGCAACCATCACAACAGCAGCTGCAGCACCAACAACAGCAGCCGCTTCAACAGCAATCACACATTAGTCATTGGATTGAATCGGAAATTAGAGCAAGCGGTAGTAGCAACAGCAGCACCATGTTGGCCGACAAAGCGAAACAGAAATGTAAGTACTTGCTTGCTAAATTATTTTTGTGCCGTAGATTGAATGTAAATATAAAATGGGTGTAAAAGAAAACAGTTAAATTGAGTACTGGGAGTTGTCAATATCATTATTTTAGATCTAATATTTGAAAAAGGCACTTAGCATGGACAATTATTCCCATGCAGAAATTAATATTCATTTTCGCAAAATAACGTAAATTTTTTGTTCCACTCAAGATCTACTTCACATTACTTTGGATAATGTGATAAATAAATAGATTTTTATGATGAGCTCTCAAAGAGCAATTAATCTCGGGATTGATCGTCTGATCTATAGTGAATCGCATCTTACTCGTTTGTCCTAATTGATGCGTCCAACAGTATGTAGCTAAGGAGAACATAATTTATACTCCTACGTTACTCGCAAATTTCTCGATTCGGCTAAAAGCTCACAGCTAAACGCTAGCAGGTGTCTGAAACGTTTGTCTGGTTCTCGGTGGTTTCTCAATCTCAGATCAGTCGGGCGCTGCTTCAGCATTTCCTTCAGCGAGGCAAAGAAAACAAAAAAAACTTTTCTCCTACTCCCGAATATGTTTTGCCAAGCCACGAGACGCTCAGTTCTTTGAACTGTAATTAAAACGCACAAAAACCTTACGGAGCCGTCGGATCAGAGCTGTTGGGCGCGGGGGTGTGTTTTGGTGGAAAATTACCAAACTCCTTCTCGAGGGTATTAGCATGTGTTTTTGGATCGTGTTGGTGGTGGTATTGTTGGTGCTACTGCTGATGCTAGTGTTGCTGAGAACTGCTGTCCCAGCCGTCTACGCGATTCTTATTTGTAGTACAAGATTTGCTTCCAACTTTCCACTGTGGGCCGTAGTAAAATGGGTCCATTACGTTCGTCCATGCTAGGATAGGTCGTAGAGGAGGAAGAGGTTTACCTTTCGGTTAATTGGAACGGCCAGTCTCAGCAGTATAATGTTTCCCGGGAGAACATTTTGTCCGCAAGCAATCATAAATCGACTATCTAATCAGTGAAACGTTTCAATCATGTTTCACTATATCCGGTGCCTTTACTTTAATGATGGTCCTGTACCAAGTAGAAATTAAGGTTAAAGGGAGAAAATAAACAATGGCTTGAGCATGGTTTATCTGAAAATTGGAAAGCTGTAATTGATTAACTTTCGTACAGGACAAAACTCTGTCAAATGTGCTCTATTATTATGCTAGAGATGACAAAAGATTTAGAATGTGAATCATGTAAAAATACTATGACAAAATCAGTAAGACAATCGCGCACAATCCATATTTCTTTATTACGCGTTATGGCACATAAGCTAAAAGCTGCTCATGTCGATATTACGTACAGTGTGGAAATGATATTTTTTACCAATACTGAGTCACTCTTCCGTAAACAAAGACGCCAAGAAAGCGACACAACAGGAGTCTCTTTGTGTAATTGGTTCTTTGCATCAGGAACTACTCTTCTTTTTATTAGCGTTTCTCCTCCTAGGACACATACGTAGAGTACCAGGCATGGGAAATTGTCTTTATGGGGGGGTTTTCCATTTGATGACACGTGTCATTTTCGCGCCCTTGTTACTAACCTGCATCCCTTTGGTGTGTATCATGTTTCACAGGGAATTCCTAATAGAGTGTGTAACTTCTTTCTATTTGTTTAAATGTTAAATGCTTTCATTTTTTGTATTGAAAATATTGTTTTTATTACCATGCGTCTCCATTAGTCAGTGCTACAAACATGGAGGCGCCTAGTAATTCAGCGATGCAACTCTTCCGTTTAACTATCGCAGAGAGTTTTTGGCACGGAAAATGAGAGTTATGGGTCAATTATACATTTACCGTAACTGGTTGATTGGGCAAAACGATTTTCCCTTTTTTATTTGTTCACATATCTTATAAAATTTTCACCCATCGTAATGCCGTTTGTTTATAGTTGAACGCACTAGTGTGTGACGCTACTTACTATCGTTTCACACTTCGTATGCCATTGTGATAAGAAAGATCCGCAACTGTCTTACACAACAACATTGTATAATCAGTGCAGGGTGGTAGGGTGTCATAACTATTTCATTTTATTGCCTCGGTCTCTCTAATCTTGTTGGGAATTATTCTGCGCTTCAAGCAAAAGAGTAATGGAAAACCCCTCAACGTGGTGTGTATTTTTGTTGCCTTTCGACCACTGCCGCTACAGTCATCTTAAGGTGAATTCTTTGTAGTATCGTATGCATTCGTGATGGTGTCGAATAATGTTGTGGATTAGCGAAGGAATGCATTAAAGGTTGGTTGCAGTTACTGTACGCTGCTGCTATCTTGCTTGGCTGACAACAATGTCATAGCGAAATTTATGTACTTGTCGGTGTAATAAAAGAAGCACGTGTGCTGTATCGAGCGGATAGTACCAGAAACCATGCATCTTGAAGCTAGGATATAATGAAACACAGGTTTGTTGATATTCTGCGAGCATTAAGTTCGTGCAACAATTTGATCATGCCACGCAACATAGATGCACTTCAAACGAAACCATAATATTAAACCGGATGATCTTAGTTCGTTGAAATACATGTCATTTTTACATTTTGTAGAATACTTTTGCATCTTCTTTGTAACTCAAGTTATTTCCCAAAGTGAGACAAATTTGTTTGTGCTACTAATGCAGTGTGTCACTCGCTTCATTTGTTCTGGGACGTACCGTGAATGTCAAACTAACACTTCATTGGCAGTATGGTGTTTAAAAAAATGCCTCCGTTGACTGCACTTACCGCCGTAGAACGTGCAACTCGTTACTCTTTATCTTAGCCGCATCGGTCAGCTACAGCAGGTACGAAATGGTAACATCTATCGCACAACCGACATTATCAGCTGTCACATATTGCGCAATATCCGATAGGCGCTGGACACTTGACACGGATGTGTGTAAGGTGCGGCTCGCATGAAGCAGTATGAAGGTGCGCCGACACTACCCGTAGACGAGGTACCAATCATATCGACGCTCAAAACGCCATGGGAACATGAACCTGTAGGTTAGGGGGGATTTCCTTTATTATCAATGTATTGCGATGCTGTGGCAACTTTCGATGTCTGGGTCCTATTTTTGGGCCCCACATACTTGAGGTGTGTGGTGAATTGCTACAACGAACCCGACACCAAGTTCCTGCTGTCTGGGCTTATCACTAGCGTTCAACCGTTCAAAGAATGAGAATACATTTCGTTTGTTTGAATTTGTGACATGCTTTCGTACACACTTTCATGACAAGCAGCTCTTGTAAGGTGTACCGAGCTTAGTTGCTAAAGATGTTTGCGTGTGCTTCTTGTATTTGTTAGTTGTGTAGAATTGCTTCATGGAACAAGCGTCTCAGCGATACGTCCGTTTGATAGATGGATGTTGGGAAGGAGGAAATTTTGAAACATTTAAAAGATGAAGTAACTGGGGCCCCCCTGTCTTATCAGACAACGTACGTTACTTATGATTGTGACGTGACACAGTTCGCGGGAAATTTCGGTCACGGTCGCACGAACATGCACCTTTACCTGGTTGCTGTGGATGAATACGGTGATTTATTGCCCTCCATTGACGTACGCCTGTTTCGCTGTTCTTATCTCCCAGTTAAAGTTGCTGCTCATTCTATCTCTCGGTTGCTGCCGTTTGCTGTACTATTTTATTTATTTATACCCGTATTGTATTGTATTGCTTTATATTTCATTCAATTAGTTATTTTTTTAAATTCAAAATTAAAGGTTAATAGAAAACTAAAATTATCGAAAACACAAATCAAGAATTAAAAAAAAAGGAGAATATTAAAGATATTTTTTAAGACGGTTGTGCATTAATCTCATTTGTTTTACTTCTCGGCGTTGCATGTCGCAACAAGGTTTTTATTTAATCATTTTAACGTCTTGTTTTACAATAAAAGTCTCTTTTAATAGCTTATATTTCCTTTTTTTTTGTTTGTTCGAAATGTCACACACAGTAACTCGGTAGCACAGAGTGTGACAAAAATAACATCCCATTTAATGGGTCAACCTAATTCACGTTTTGGTTTTGTTTCACTTTCGAACGCACCATCGGCCAAGCCTTCGGTTCGTTGCCTTTTACTGTTGCATCGAAGCCGACGAGCTCTCAGAAATGCTGATCGAGATCCTATAATTAAATCAGGAAAAGGTTTTCGTGCAGATCCTTTCTTCCGACCCGGTCGGGATGAATTAATGCAATGGAATGTCCGGAGCGATAAGTATTTTGCAGGCCATTCGGAAGTAATCACGTGTCCAGGTAATGATTAGAAAGATTTGCGTTTTCTTGTAAATTAACAACACTTTAAGCATAAGCAAAAGCTTAAACAGACGAATCCAATAATTTGCGCTAAATTGTATCGTTTGCGTCACTAATGTTAACAGCACCAACAAACAGTGTTTGCCATTTTTATCTACGGTCCCGTTGGTAAACCATCAGCTGTATGTTGCTCGGTGTTTATTTGCAGGTGATCGCTGTTGCAACTTGTCACATGCTTTACCGGGTTGACGCGCAATATGTGTTACTCTTCCCATTATCTGCACCTCGTGGAAGAAGTTCATTTGAGCGATTTTATACAAAATTTAAGCTAAATATAATTTAGTGTTTTTTATGTAAAATGTAGTATACTGAGTTTTTCTTATTAAAGTTTTTTTAGTGCATGTTGCATTTAAAGAAATATTTACGTTTGAATCGTGCTAATATTTCGTGTTGTATATTACAGTAAGAAGCAAACTGGGCTTACTTGCCGCACACTAGGTACATTAGGTAAAGCAGCAATAAAAAACATAATAAAAAACTGCAAAAAAATTGCCTTAGTTACACAGTTATTTCTTCATCACCACCAATGCACCAATAGATTGCAATAGAAATTGGTGTAAAGCACTGCGTCATACGGTATGATTTTCGGTGTAGTATGAAACAGCAAAACTCTCCTAAAAAAAAAAAAAATACCAACTCGTTACTGCACACTTTTTTTTGCGTGCGCTTTCTTTTGCTGCTGCGCACCTTTAAAGTCTGTCTCGCCGTGAAGCCGATCATATTTGAGTGTGTTTGTTTGCCTTCCGAACGTCTGCTAGCTGCCAGTTCGGGTGCCATTATTTGCTTTAAGATTGCGCGTGCACGTGAACGTACGGTGAAACGGAGCGCCCGGCGCTACATCCGCAAAGAAATGCAAATACAATGCCGGCAACAGTGAGGTGAAACGATGCTATTTCTCTCTCTGTCTCTCCGTTTCTCTTCATGCCTTTACCCCGCTCCACGGGTATGGGAGTGTCCATGATAAGGGAGCAAACCGCCCAGCATATGGTGTGCAAGAAAAGTGTACGAAGTGTTATCGTGCGTAACAGACCCAGAAACGGTGGAGACAAATGATAATGGGTGAGTTCCCCGACAGGAACCTGGAAACAACGCTGCAGGTCGGGAAGGCAAGCATAGAGACAGAAAAGCATGCGATTTTTAAGACGCGTACGTGAATGATGACGCGAACCAGCTCGCATTTCATGACTGGCGCTTTTGCGTTGGGTAAAACAAAACAACAAAAAATAATGGAACAAAATAGAGTTGTGTGTGTGGAAGTTTGGGAAGTGGAAGCTAAGGGAAGGAAAGTGATCCATTTTTGTATGACTCCTTGGTATCGGTGTGCGGCTATTTTGGGTTTCTACATTTGGTAACGCGCTCGTAGTTTTAGTCAACTTTGTTGCCAGGGTGAACGATACGATCAATTGCAAAGAAATGTCCAAACGTAATACGAAGCAAATTTATTAATTTTGTATAATGGTCAAGTGCTTAAGTGTATTTGTTATTATAGCTTTCCTTTTGTTGGCTTTATTTCCTTTATTCCTATATTTGATTTAATTTCTTTTGTTCTTTACGTTTCCTTCTTTGCTTTTATAATTTTCTTTCTTATTTATATTGTCATTATATTTTTCTCGAGATTTCCTTCTTATTGATTTCGATATTTATAAGACTGTTAAAAATTATAAAACATAAAAAAATCCTGTCTTTGTATAAGATCTTCGAAGGACGCACAAAAATACCACAGTGCTTTACGGAACTATGATGAGAGGTGACTGATGAGTTTACGTTTCACTTGGTGTTCTTGGCACGTCAGATCAAACAAGATCCTTTTGCAAATGTGCAACTTCCTGCATTCATAATGATCATCCCGCAAAGGCATGACAGCAGAGCAGCGTGACTCAATCGCACCTCCAGTGACGAAACAAAAGCGGAAACACAGTTCAAGAGCGGTTCTCCCCTTGTGGGAGGATTCCACGATGGCACTTGGGCCCTCGTGGCCTCCGTCGAAATGAGTTTTTGTTTTTGGTTCAATTCTTTCGTGCGATCTCTTCTTGCGGGCATGTGTCATGTGCTTGGTGTGAATGACGATCGATGGGGGAAAGCAAACGATCGCAATTGACTGCTGGCCAGGCGTTGGCGGTTGTGGTCGCTGTAAATGCAAACGCGTCAAGAATGTCGTCTGTCCTTCGATGCTGCTTTGTGACAGCGCTCGGGTACGATCGCGTGCACCAAACGGGATCCCGAACGCGCACCACCATGTACACACGGGCGGGAGTTCTCTGTTGCAAAGGCTGTAAGGACTGAGCGATAGATCGCCTCTCTCGGAGTGGAATCGATTGGCGCATCAAGTGCGGTAAAGGGAATCACGTCATCCGCCACCCATATGTAGCAAGCGTGTGCCGTCTCTTGTCTTGGCTGCCAAGAATCGGTGGTGTTGAGATGCGTTTTTTCATGAGTCCCTTGTGTGTCCGTACTGCCACCCTGATTTGCTGGTTTGTCCGATGTTGTGTAAACCACTTTAGTGTCTGTTCGCGTCTTCGACCGAGCGGACCGAGGTTGTCAAAAACGGAGAGTTACCTACCGCCGCCGTGGCAATATAAGTGTTGTTTGTTTGCCCTGTCGCGCATAGTGCGTTCTTGGAAGATTTGGCAAGCTGTTAAATTGCCTTCGAATAATTCAGTGAAGTAAAAGTGATTGAAGTTCTCGAAGTGATCGAACGTACTTAACGTACCTTATTGAAGCTCTGAAAAGGTAGCATAATATACTGCACCATATTGAAAGTGCACTAGAAAAACTAGAACTTGGTGAACTGTGTAGAATTCTTGCAAATTTTAGTGCCATATTGTCATATTACTTAATCGCGTACGGCCATGCAGATTGCATAACTTCCCTTTCATTTGTTGATGAGCGATCGAGCGTGTTTGGGCGGTGTAGTTAGTCGCGCGCAACACGTTGAGGATGTTTATACGATAGATGTTTTAGATTGAGGGTGAAAGATGGTAAAAATAAAATATAATCTAACGTTAAATGCTAAACACCACTCAAATCCTCCGTCTTACTAGCGGCTTAGTATATTCCAGCTATTGCAGGGTACAGCCAAGCAGTGCTGCGACCGTGTAGTAGTGTAGGTCGTGTTTTGTTTGTGCTCTTTGTCATTTCCCAGCGGGGAACAAATTCTTTTCGGGATATCATATGTTCCGGTGCTGCCAAACGTTCGCGTTCACGATCGCTCGATTACCGCATAAACCACCCCTGGGTGGTTGGTGTAGGACGAATCTAACTAGCAGATAGCAAAGGAAGTGCGTCACGGGCGTACTTAGCTTTTCTCGTCGCTCTTACGTATACGCGCCGCTGTCGCACGGGAATTGGTGATAATAATAGAAGCTCGGCAACAGTATCGCGAGTGTTGTGTTTGTGCAAGCGGAGTGAAGAAGAAGATGGTAATGCCGGGTGAGGTGGTTTAGTTGGTCGATATACTCCTCGGCAACAGTACGATTTGGCATTCGTTTCCTTGCTCAAAATACACACATACTGTGCGTGTCCTGTGCGGTTTTGTAACTGGCTTTGATTTAATCAAAGATCCGATAGCATTTCTATGAATTTCGTTGATAATTGTGAGGAGTTTTGTCGCTTTTATTTTTCGCATGAAGTCTCTTCTTAGAGAATCCTAGGAAAAGCTCTCTTAACAAATTCTAAAGGGTAGTAAGAGTACAAAAAGAAAAATAAACAATAACAAGTGAGAGAAAAAACAACGTAACTGCTACTACAAAATGACCAGTGCACTGTGCTACATATCCTCCTCGACCCTAACACAATCCTGGTCAACGAAGGATGACTACGGTGAGTATGGGATGTAATTGTGCGTGCATGTAATGTGTGTCGGGGAGTGCCGGGATCAACAAGTTACGTTCCCGAAGGGAACAAAACATCACACTAAATGGGAACAATGTGCAACACACCGCCACAAGTGTGAACAGAGCCGAAAGTTGGTAGAAAGGGAACCACCACCGGTTTGCGGTTCTTGTTTATTTTGGGGTTTGATTTTTGTTGCTGAACGGCCGTTCTTAGATCAATGAACGGTTGAAGAACGTGGGATGCAGTTCGTTGACTTATTTCATTGCGTTAAAATAAATGTGTTTAAATATTTAAATCTGCCTTTTGGACGTTTAATGTTCTCCTTGGAGGTATTTGTAGAATTTCATGAAATAATCATTTTGATAAATTTTGCATTTTCTTTACCAAGTGCATTTATCATAATCGTATATATGAGACGCTTCAAATATGGTTGGAAAAAAACCTTTTCTATTAGTTTCTGTTTTTATCGGACATATTTCCATTATGCCTTTGTAACTGATGTTATACAATTTTATTAGTAGTTGTGTACTGTACACACGTTTCAGGATCTCGATAAAGAGGGTTCCCATCAGCATGGATTATTATCCCTGGCATTATTTTATAGCTTTCTTTTTTAAGGTACTCACAATCCATATTACGCGTAGTAAATAATCTAGCTATCTGTCTGCTTTGTGCAATAACGCCATAGAAAGAAAAGCGAGAGAGAGTGGATGAAAAAAAAAAAACAAACTGTGGCTGATGTCCACTGTTCGTGTGCAATTTAACATCAGAGTAATGTAAAGATCGTGAATTCGCTTGGAATCGTGCTTATTGTGACCCCGATTTGAACGCCTGAACAGCAACACCCCATTGCAGTACCTAGCGCAGCTCCATTAAGAAGTTGTTTTATGGGCTAAACGAGAGCACCATAATAAGGACCTCCCGAGGTGTCCCCGGTCGTTATGGCGTCTGGATCTAGAGGTCGTTTGGTTTGATAGCGTTAGTTAGTATGCAGAGAGCAGGATCTTTTTGGGGGACTTTTTGATGTTGATAATTCAATTTTATTTAGCAGTGAAAAGTGTTGGTCGAATCGGCAAAAGTGGAAGACCTTATTGGTAATTATTGGAAAGAGCACTATTGTCGCTGTCAGTAAAAGATACTTGAACAAACAACAAATCATTGTAAAGTCTGTGTTATTACGTTGCAAACCATATCCAATGTTGGGCCGATTAACAATACGGCACGGACGGTTATGATTGTCGTTACATACCGCATGATTATCATTATGTACGGTAGCTGTATCAGTATGACGAACTCCTCCTGCCCATTCCATCGCGGGTGAGCGTCTAACCATTACAGTTACCACTGATGCGGAGCTTCTAATGGAGAATGATATCGTTGCAGTAAAGTAGGATATTTGCGACGTGATTATTTGCCAGCCAAGCAGTAGTAAAGTTGGTTTCGACGGCAAAAACGACGCTGCCGATGTCTTCACTTTCGTCTACGGTGTTGCCGCGGTCCGTCGACTATCTGGGGTGGGGAGGGTAATAGGGCCAAAAGGTTAGAATTTTGGGATGCAAATTAGCTGCAAGCAAAAATGTGTGCTGGCCGCTACTGCGCCGGTGTTGGTGGGAAAAGAGCAACCGAGTCGACCAAGTCCTCGTTTTGGGACCATTCGATCGTCTCGCCACATTACCTCGGACACTAACTCCTCCCCTATCGCTCCGTTTGTTACTTTGGAGCAGCAATGGCGTTGAAACTACGTTGAAATGTTCTTCTTCGTTCTCCTGGCTTTTGGGTCAGAATCTTCAATCCGATTGCGATACCAAACGCCTCGGTTATATGCTGTGCCGTGCTGGGTGTTGGTTGTTACACGGTGCGAAAGGGAGCACTGGCGAGGAAACGTGTACAACATTAACTTTATCTTCGACGACGTCTCGGGTTGTGATTGTATTGTTTTTCCGTCTGGCCGTACGGGCGAAGGTATTTTTGGGGAACCAAGAGCCAAGAAAGGGTCTCGTCTGGTTAGTCTGGAAAAGTCTAGAGAGGTGAATGCAACACACACACACAAAAAAGGTAAAAAAAACTGTCTCGCTGAGAGGTCATTGGATTTTTGTGATCAGTATCATGAAGAAGAACACACCGTGAAAGTAGAATTTCGCCTTTCGAACGCCAGATGGAGAATTTGTTTGATGGAACAAGGCTGAAGAAACATGGTTGGAGATGGGTCTACACGGTTGTGGGATGATGAAAAAGGATTGCTCAAAGTTGTGAAGTTGTTTCCCCCCTACTCATCCCATTACCTACTCCGTTCGGGTTCGGATGAGCTCCACATCGTTTGGTTAACCTCGTCTTGCTCTGTCTGGCGGATTCGATTTAATGTTCATTTTTAGATTTTCTCGCCTGATTTCTGGAGCAAGATTGAAGAAGGTTGCAGAAGGTGATTTGTATTACGGATGAAAACTGGTCCGTTTGTCGTTAAACGAGACACTGGATTGCCGTCATCGTCGTCGCAGACGGATGTTGTCGGAGCGCGGTAGACGAAGTGGTTAATTCTAGTGCGAACTTTATTTGGGGTATTCGGAGTAAAACTTGGCTATATGATACCAATAAACCAGTGATCTGAAAATTGATTCTTTATCAGGCAAGGGACTTTCGGGGGAACTAAATAAAGTTTGGTCATGGTTAATTAACTTGCGGCGTGTAAAAATATTCATCATAAAAAAGACGTTAGTTACTTAGGAATGCGTATGATATCAACAACACTTTTGCCTAGCGAACAATTGATTGAACGCTGTATATGATATGCATTTCTGAGAGATTTTATTCTTAATTATTAAAAAAAAATTACGTAATGACAGAACTTACTACAATTAAATAGATCGAGACAGAAATATACCAATTTTGTACAAAACAATTAAGATGCTCAAGAAATTCAATAGATTTGGACATAGATTTTCCACCAAGGCGAACTTTTCTGTGTGACTAAAAGAG
>AXCM01001385.1:0-41837 GCA_000473375.1 Anopheles culicifacies
CCGCGCCATCGATGACGTTTGGGTGTCGATGTCACCTTCTCACCCCTGTGCTGTGAATGATTTTTTCCCCATCGCTGTCGTTGCCGCTTTTGCTGCTGCTGCTGCTGGTACTGCTGCTGGCATTATTATTGCTCACCGGTTCGGTTTCGAACGGTTTTATTTATCATCGTCAACGGTGGCTACGATTCGCAACATCGACGAATCCGAATGCGAGTCCCCCCTCAACCGCTCAGGCAGCGGTATACATGCATATGTACATAATAAATCGATACTGTTCGGTTTTGTGAGTTTTGTGCTTCTCGCTTGCTCGCCCTGACCGATTCAGCTCTCCGTGCGCTCGCTCACGCTCTTTCGCCATCGAGTCGCAAAGGCGGAGCAGTATCGTTTATTGGTAACGCCTCTAACTTCGATATTGGACCATCTTTTTTATTTCCTTTCAGGTTTCCGTTTGTGTGCATGTGTCGGTGTGGGGTGTGTGTTTTTTTTCTTTATTCGCACAGTCGATTTTTATGTGCTTTTCCGGGATTGCATGTGCGCGGTCCGAACCAACGTGCGACGACGACCATCGGTGGTCGTGGTCGCTCGTTCTTGAGCGTTTCCCGCAGTGCTATCGAACTTGTCGTCAGCTTCCGGTTCATGCATACATACATACACAGCCATACATACTTTTTTTTGTATTTCACATTGTTCCCTAACCTCAAAAGCTCCCTCGAGAGTTCTTGTTAGGCGAGCCCAGAAGCACACACACAGCAAGGAAAGCACGCAAAGCTGAACTTTAACATGCAATATGAAAGGAATTTAATTTATGTTTCAGTTATTTCTGCCTCACTGCTTCGCAAATGCGGAAGCCCAAGAGAGATTGCTTCGTTTGACGTTGAGGAGGGTGGGGAGATCGGAGGGTGAAGACCTTAAGAAGAACTTTTCCTTTCCTGCTCCACCAACATGCTCATCAGCATCGAATTGGACTCCAAAAACCAAAAACCGACCAACCGCGCTTCTCTAGGGGACGTTAGTAATTTGTTAGCATCTGTAAGCTTCCACTACTGCCTTTACTACTTCTACTGCTGCTGCTGCTGCTATTCTTCACGGCTGTTGTGCATACCGTTTAATACCATTCCGGTCTGACCAGCAAACTGTCCCGAAACGTTTGTTTTCCATATTTTTTCCCTCCACCACGGGTGCCTTTTCCACATGTTTCCACTGTTGGCGAAGTGAGAGAGCGAAAAATTAGTGGTCCCAACACTAATTAAACGGTCGGTCTGTGTGCCTCCTGGGTGAAGTTCCACCTTCGCCACCCGCCACCCCGCGTTTCAAGGGATTGAGCGTGAGTTAATTTTATGCGGTTGTTCAATTTTATGACCTCTCTCGCACTCTCGCTCAGGCTCGTCACACACAGAGATCGGTGGTGGCTTTTCGTCTTGGGCGATCCCCCCACAATATGAGGGGGCTTAAAGCTTACGGGGTGGACTGCAGTTTTGTTGCTGTTGCTACGTTCGTTCGTTCATTGGGCTGCTGTTGCTTTCTTCACCTTTAAACGTTGACGGGCCTGGTGGTGCGCACTTTTTTAGCTTTTTTTTTGGTTGTTGTTGTACGGGTACCATTTCTTTTATCCAACCCGCCGATACGGGAGGCACTTTTGCGCGTAGCGTGTCGATTTGTTGACGACGAGGTGAAAATTGGTTAATTGGAATCCATTTCTTTGAGTGGTCGTTTTCATTTGGTGATTTTTTGTGTGCTTTTGCCGAGCCCATTCAATCGGGCTTTGGACGCTTTGAATAATTTCCCAACCCGTAGCCATTTGGAGCGAACTCGGAAAACCACTCGCCGATAAGGGTTGAGCCAGTTGGACGGAGCCATTTCTTGGCGAGGGGGTCAAACGCATAAACTATTAATTTGCCCCACGTAACCCCCGCGGTGTACGGTGATGGTGCGTGATTGAGCTTTTTTCGATTAGCCATTTCGAGGAGCTAATGGAGCAAATGTTCGCCATTTTTGTTTTCAACTTTATTGCATCGGAGGTTCTTTTTCCTTTTCGTTTGCACCGTACCAGGCAGAGCAGATAAGATTATGTACTGAAACGCGACCCTGCATGGGCAATGTGTGTGCTGTTTTAAGGGGTTTTTCGTTGGGCAATGGTATACGACGCAGTTCCTTTCGAACAGCCCGGTTTGGAGCAGCCCAACACAGCAGCTTTTTTTGTTGTTTGTTCATCCGCTTCTCATCCTCCGCTGTGCATCGATTGGTGCTCGATCCGAACGGTGTTATTTACACACCGAAACCGAATCGGCATCTTTGCGCACTCGAGAACTGCATTCCATCTCTGTTCCGGTGCGCTTTTGCGCTCTCGCTTTCACGCGCGTTATCAATTTCGAGGCTATCGGCCCCAATGCTCCACGTTCCTTCACTGCACACGACTACGTCGTCGACGACGACGACGATGACGATGCTAGTAGCCGTTGCATACATACAACGCTTTTATTCTTCACCGAACACCGCTCGATAACATCTCATGTACAAGAGTCAGCGCCATTCTCCTACCCCGGTTAGGTCTTCTCCTCCCCCCCAAGGGCGTCTCCACCGACAAGACACATGGGTTCGAAAATACATCGCTCTTATCGAAACGAAGAAGCGAATGGCGATTTTGTGTGAGCAAAAGGACGAACGTACGAACGAACGAACCGAAAACCCTCTCGCACACCAGGGCGACGACACAGACGACCGAAAAACCGAACCGAACGAGAGAGATGCGCTTTGATTCGATTTTTCGAATCGAACTGTTGTGTGGAGCTTGTGGAGGCGCACCACACACACAGGAAAATAAAAAGCTTTTCTCATTCTTTTCTCGCTGCTTCCGCTGCTGATCTGCCACCTGCTCGCGTCACTGTTGGATGCTGCGAGCTTCTCGCAATAAGCTCCATTTCTCTCGCTCTGCCTTTCGCTCTCTCTTTTGCTCAACCACAAGTATACATACACATACACGCGCGGCATACAGTCGCTCAATCACTCTCCAACAATTGAAGAAATACAATTCGGAAAATATCGTCTATCTATATGCAAGAGGCAGCTTTTCCTATCGTGGACTGCTTCTTCTTCGTCTTCTTCTCGGGGCAAAAATGGTGATCTGCATCCACCCACCCAGGAGAGGAGGTGGTAGATACGACAACCAAACCAACGAGAAGTCGCAGAGAAATGCATGGATCTATTTGATTTTGCTTCCATGCCACTTTTTTCTTCTTTTCTGGTTGTGTGTTTCAGAGTTCACCGTGTTTGAATTTCCATCCCTTTTCGGTGAGCGCTTTTCCTGCTCGCTGGTGCTTTCATTCGCGTACGATTTGCTGTCTAGAATCAAGGAACGGAATCGTTCCGTTCCGCTGGAAGTTTATAAACATTTTCCATTTCCACTCGGGCTCGGAGGTGGATGGATTGCTGCAGGGGGGAGTTCAAAAGCAGTGTGAGTGCTTTTTATCAAACGTTCATCCCGTGGCACCGACTGCCATCATTTCCGAGGAATCCGATGGATGGTTGGGTATTGCTCTGGCACTGCTGTTTGTGGCAGGACTTTTCCATCGATGTGGCTATTTGCTGTCGCCTGTTGTACGTCGTTGTTTTGTGGTTTTCTCCCGAAGGCGAAATGTAAATGAATGCAAATAGACGTGAAATCAATATGGAGAAACAATTCAAGTCGTATGTCACGGCTTCGGTGGTTGAAATAGGAAATGTTTTGAGATTTTTCTAAAGCATTTACAATTTCATCAAACTAATAATTGTTTTTTCTTATTTTTTACTTGCAGGTATGGACCAGAATTCTATTGGAAAACTAGATCCTTAAAGACGTTGTTTCAATGAGGTATGCTTACAAAAGCGATTTCTCGCGTTCACCACTAGAACCTACTTCATATGGTGTCTCAAGTTAGACGTCAAACTGTCTGGAAACAGAATAGTAAATTGTAGGACTGTGAACATTTTGATACACTAAAATTGAACGATACACTAAAAACAAAATAAATATATTGTTGATTGGGAGGAAAGCAGGCACACATCCAAACTTCCGAGCGAAATAGAAAAGTGTCAGAAAATATGCTCCATTCATTTCTACGTCTTACCGCACTGGGATGAGGGAATCGCGAATCAAATCAAACTCTATCTTAGACTCTGTGTCGGTGAAGTTGCCAGGGGGTAATGGAGGGTAATGGACGATGATGTGTACTACGGGAGACAAGCAGCGTCCGTTAGAATTAGTAGCGACTTTCGGTATCGAAAAATGATGCCGAGTGAACTGAGGATGGACCCAAGATCTTGACTTCCATCTCAAGACCCCGTCCCCATCATCATCACCATCATGAGGATCGGAGGGTTTTTTGAGGTTACTCTTGAACTTCAACTTTCCAGAACCATGCTCATTCCTCGCGTACACACACACACACACCCATGCACAACGCAAGATGTCATGTCATTTATGCTACGGCAGAAGCATAAAGGAGTGAGCAGAAGTGAGGAGACTGGTGTCAGTGATGTATAAATTATAATTATGCATAAAAACCGCACGCGATGAGCATCTGATCGAGGTGGGGAGCTGAACCGGATAAAATGACGAGGAGGGAGGGAGTGTGGCAGGTCAAACGGGTGAAAGCAACAGAAGCAGCATTAAGCAGCATGAGTCAAGGATGGGGCTAAGATGAGATGAGGTTGAGACAAGGCAAGAAGGCGAGGCGACAAAAATCAGCCTGATGAGCGACATCCAGCTAAGTGAACATTGAGATAGAGAGACAGAGAAAGAGAGAGCGATGAAGGGGACAGAGCTGCAGCAGCAGCAGCCGTAGTACGAGGAAAGGATTGTGTCTGGCGAACGTGTAGCTGAAAAACGAGATATTGTTGTCTGGGTTCTTCGCCCCGGCTACATCATCATCCCCATCATCAAAACCCGTCATCGTTGCGGAAGTGTGCCTTATGCCTTTTGCGACCCGCCAGAACGTAGCGTACGCAATTAGAATCAGATTTTTGTCAGCACGATTAAAGGCGCAGAACTGCGAACGAACGGATCGTGCAGCGACATAAGCGAACCAACGAAAAAAAAAAAAATCAAAAACTCCAAAACAGACGTAGGAGTTTTGTTCGAGCGACAGACTTTGACTTTGAGCCCGAGTCTTTTTTAGCTGGGGATCAATTGGGATCAATTTCCATACTCCATTCAGTGCCGTTCCGAACGGGAACTCGTTTTTTTGGGGAGCTCTCCCATAACAATTGATTTCCGGACGGCTTCCCTTTTCCGGCTTCAGAGCTCCAACACACACACACAAACACACGTACAGAGAGGCTAAGTTTTATTTATATTTTGTCAAGCTCCGTAAGGAGTGTGTTTCGCACTTCCCTTCGATTCGATCGTCGCAACAGTTCCAACGGTGCAGCACTGCATCCTTATGGTGATCATTTTGCCGTTCTTCCCTGGTGCCCCCCTCCATACGCGTTGTTGAATGATTTATCGTCCGATTGTATGCATCCGGGGAGATCCGGAGATGGTTTAGCCAGCGATCGATTGCAAACAGCCCAGCCAAACGAAATGAAGGGAACCGGGATAGCAGGGGTCGAACAAAAAAAAAGTGCATCGGAAAGAAGTTGGCACGCGCAACCTACACGCGCACTCGATTAATTTGTACAACAGCAGGAGAAGAAAAAGAAACAGAAAGGAAGCAAAAAGAACAGAAAGGAACGATTGTGTTGTGCACAGTTGGAGAGGACACACGAGGTACCGTTCCCTTTCATTGCCATTTTCGGGGCGAGTTGAACTCTAATTTCAATAGCAAGTTTCAAAAGTGAACAGCGGCTCGAATGGTGGTGAGAATGGAGGCAAGGGACATTGATTTAAATGCATGCTGTTCATTAATCCCATTCTGGATGGATTTTGATGAATACACTCGTCATGTGCAAATGTTAGCTCTGCATTATTAACGATTTTTTCAAATAAAATGTGATAAATATAATTAAGATCTAAGGAGGCTCTGGACTGTTCTGGTCTGATGTCTTTGCAATGTTTGGAAGTAAAAACATGTCAAACATGAGAGTGATAGTGAGTGTTTTGTTACTTTTAAAATTACAATCATCGTTGGTGAGGTGTGATAAGCTAGGATGTCAAGTATTGTTGGAGTGGTCATCAGAATGCCTGACCCTTCAGGACACTCCACAACCGTCTCCAGTTTGCGATGGATGGATGTGGGAAAGACGATGGATTGCACTAGAGGCAGGTTGTTTACCAAGCAATGGAAGCACAAGCAATTGTACCCAAAATCTGAAGGTAACGCTCACGAATCTTGAGTTGGTGTACGTGGAGCTACCAGTGAAAAGATTGATTTACTCCCATCAAGGATCTTCAAATGATAGCATCGTGTTGGTAGGATACTTTTCTTGGTCAATTTCTTGGCAGATGAACTAATAGATGCCTCTTTGTAGTTACAATTGGAAACACCTTTCAATGGAGAAATCGATGGTGATCTGGATGTTACACCTTCGCTAAGATTACACCATAACTGGATTAATGAAACCATCCTCAAGGAAGACGCAAAGGACATTTCCCGCAGGCATTTGGAAAGGACCATCGAAACGGAACCAGATATACCGGCAGTTGTGTTTATGGACTTTTTGAAACTGCTTCTAGTCGTAAGCTCATTAGCGGGAATATCGTTCCTCTTCTGCTGTACCTTTGTGCTAGTTTCGTAGTAGCATAAAACGCTCCCCCAACCCTCCATAATCAAAACGTGCATTCCAATCAAACATTTAAAATGCTATCATATTTTGCCCGTTTCACCCGGAATCGTTGCTGCAGAAGCGAAGCGGCTGAAAGGCGTGCTTCAGGAGCAGATTTTATGCATGTTTTAATTTCCCAGCCCTGCTCATCGAATGCATAACACGCCCGCCACCCGTCGTCAACTGCCAAACATGACTCAATCCGCGTTTGTGTGCATCGGTAGGAGGGTTAGCATAATTTTGCCAGCTGCTGGCAAATTTCCTCCCACACACACACACACACACTGTACGTACACGCTCGCTCTCGCACACGGTTGGGCGATGTCATTTTCATCAACTCAGTTGACAAGTTGCATTGTTTCGATTTGATCGTAATTAAAACAAAACCGGAGTGCACCATCATCCTTCCCACGGGTGGCCTCCCTGAATGTTAGGGGTGGCGTCATGCGTGACACCCGGCGGAACTTGGGAATGAGGAATGCAAATACGAGAACAGCGGTCTATACTGCGTTATGTTTTTGTTTGTGAGCGCATTAAATAACCCAATTCCGCGCGCGCGTGTGTGTGTGGGGTACATTCGGCTCCCTTCGTTTCGGTACTGCTTAATCAGTTGCCATTGCTGGTACCGCACACGTTGGCACTAATTTAAATTTAAATAATAAATCGCAAACAAAACATACGGTGGTGGAGGATTTCCTGCGTTGCTCACGTGCGAGAATCGTCTTGCGCAGGTGAGCAGACGGTGAGAACGCACAAGCATAGTGAATTTTCGTTTTCTCACTCAATGAACCATATTTTGGCACCGTGAACCTACGGGCAGAAGCGTCCGTTTTGCGTATGGATTATGATTAATACAGCCTCGGCCATGCTCCAAGGCTAGAAGCCGTGTGGATGGAATCGTTCCCAGCAGTTGCCCCTTTCGCTACGGTATGACCTCATTTTCCTCGAACTGCCCTATTCGATTCGATTTTATTCAAGATCCTGCATGAAAGATTGACACTTGAAAGCCGAATGATGAGGGTTAATTTTTTCCCTACCAAAGAGCAAGAGAGAGCATTTGTATGGTGGCATTCTTAGGGTTGTTTTTATCACTAACAACGCTTCGGCTGGGTTCCGGTCATAAGCCGCACAACGGCAACGGCAAAGGCGGCAGACAGGCGGTAGGCCCTGTTAGCGTGCCGCGGAGTGGTAAGTGCTTAATGTTTTTGCGGTTTCACCATCCATTCCGGTCGTGCTAGGTCTTGCTGCCACCGACCATCGTCCGAGCCGGGAAGTAATCTCGACACGCAATATTTCGATACGTTATCAATCATAGTCCAGTACGATTTCCTTCCTGAAAATAATATGCTTTCGGTTCGTTTCGTTCCGTTTCATGTGTCGTGTCGTTTTCTTTGTTCCCGAGGTTTCCATCGCCTCCCCCCCGCAAACACATCACAGTGAGCCTCCCTCCCACCCACTCCAGTGTAGCGAAGTACAGTCGGGCAATTCGCGTCAGGCGGGGAGGCCCGATAATTTAGAACGATCATAGAATTGGGTCCATTGCTTCCGTGGACCGCCCTTCAATCGATGCCGGGTACTTTGGGAAGAGCATTCGAATTCTGCCCTCCCCTCCCCCCGTTTGCGCCCGACCGGCAGATGATGGTGGCCCTCGCAAGCTCGTAATGACCAACGTCCGCATCACGAAACGTGGTCGTTAGTCGATGACGACGACGACGATGCGGGCTCTTCAGCACCGAGACCGGAGCATATCGACCGGGTTACCGCGGCTGAAAACGAACTGATCGCATGCTCGTACAGTTTTTGTGCACTTCAACTTTAAAACCGACAAAACTGCAAACGTCGACCGGGCAAGAAAGACCGGTGGAAGCCAGCCAAACATCGTGCACCGCATGAATGGAAATCCTTTATCTCCGTGTATTTATTATTGCGCTCCTACACACATTAAGTGATTTAGTGAGACTTATGTTCCGGAGTGAGATTTTTCTTCGTGCTTGTGATCGTTCTCGATTTGATCATGCGCTCGATGGATCGTGGTACCCCTTCGTAGGGAAAGATGGTGTTTTTTTTTTTTTTGTTGTATATCGTCTTTATATTTTATTGTTAGCTTGTGTTTGCTTAATTTGCTCCGCCGACCGAATCCGGGTGAATGATTTCACGTTCGCACTCGATGCGATGTGGGTAACGATGGGTTTTGAAAAGCAGCTGGAACCATCCAGCATCGAAAGCATTCAATTCAATAGCAATTGCATACGCACTTTGGAAGCGGGGAAATTGTTTTCTGCGTAGGTTTGAAGCTCAATTTTGTGTTCCACCCGTTTGCACCGGTTCGGTCGGAAGGGCCGGCCGGGCGACATAATCAAGGTGTCGTTCGAGTTTCGAGCGTAATTTGCATTTACCTGTCAACCTCCATTTCCACCCGGTGCCATTCCATCCGGCAAACCGAGCGTCCGTCTTTCACGATTCATTGAACAACGGTGTCCCCTATCCCCGCTTTTTGTGTCGTTCTGTTCCCGCTTCCCGTCGTACCATCGGTGCGATGGTTTTGAATAACAAATAAATTCGTTTATTAACAAACGAAGAAAAGAAGTAATTCAATTGAAAGAACCTGACGTCTTCGCGCGCACGTGGAAGGAGGGCTGCGTGAGGACATTCATTTAATCTACCCGTTACCGTTCTCGCAACGCTTCGAATGCTGGATGTTGCTGAACGAAAGCACTCTACGCCATCTTAGGGCTAGTAGTGGTGGACGTTTCGCTCTTGCCCGCATTATTGTTTCCGGTGTTTCGATGATTTATATCCGATTTCAAAATCATCTTTGACATGGGAAGCTTATTTCCGTCCGTCCCGGGGAAAAAGCGTAAACTGATGCCCAATACGGAACAGGCATTTAATTTTTATTCCCCAAAAAACACGTTACTACAAGCGCGAATTGTGGGATGGAGTTGATCGAATTTCAGAACAAATAACTGGCCTGCCCCCATCAGTGTTTGCATCCTATTTGACAGCTGCCAAAAGATGTCTCCAAATGTGATGGAGCGCGTTTAAAATAATTGTTTTACATTGAGGCTTTAGATTTGGATTTGGAATACCGCGAGCTCAATGTATGTTTTCACTTATTTAGTATGGAAATAAACCACTGGCCCACTGGTGTTACACTGTTATACAGCAGAATAACACGATGAACGATGCCAAATCAAATCAATCTTTAAAGCAAACAACACACACCATCTCCCCCTGCGTGGGGTTCATCTCCTGTGAACACGTGGCCGCGAGTTGTTGTTTTGCAGTTCGTCACCCTTTTTCGCCTATCGAAACGAACGTTATGCTCCATTTCCGAAGGTACAAAACGTCGACCGGTGGAAACATCCGGAAGCCGTACTACAACAAGGGGCCGCGCGCGCGTGTGTGTGGTTACTTTTTTTCCCATTTTTTTTCATTTCGCTTAATTTGTCCCCCAAAAGCGTATGAGTCAAAGTCAAATGGTGGCTAACGTGTGCGACCGCATGTTTATATAAAATTATTCCCGTACACACACACTCGAGTAGGGTGCTTCGTGTTTGGCAGTGTTAAATGCGTTCGACATGAAATAGGCAAAACACTGTGCCACCGTGCATTACATGGGAAATGAAATGGAACGAATCGGTTCATCGGGAAGTGTGGAGATTTGTAGAAAATACAAAGTGTTCTAAGAGAGATCGTTTTGTGGAAAGCCTGCCATATTTTTGAGTATTTCCTAAAGGTCAGTAGTTTCAACGTGATACGGTTAAGCGAGTGCATCTTATAAACACCCTTAAGTCAAAGGTCAAAAAGAAACTATCAAACGAAACTATCATGATTTTCCACGCATTAACGCACCCTTCAGTCAGTGTCGCTTGGTCGTGGGTGTCGAAGTTGCGTTGACCACGATCAAATCGAAACAAGCGATTGATAAGGACTAAGGACCAGAGGGCAACAACGGAAGCCGTCCCGGGGAGTAGCGCATGACGATGCCGAGTGATCATAAATTAATTACCGGTGTTGATAACAACTCAGCGCCATTAAATATTCACAGGCGTAAAACGACGTCCGCGTGCGTCCATCAAGGCGTGCACTCACTCCCCCGGTAAACACACCCTCCCGCCTACCAACAGGTCCAAACGCGCAGCGAAAATAATTATCCTGTCTATCACTTTCCAACGCTGGGCCTCCGTTTAGGGCAAACGGTAGTCAAACGCAGTTGCCACTGCAGGAACGGCCCATGATGACTAGAGAGAAAAAAAAAGTATCGCTCGCAAGGAATACAATGTGTCCACGCCGGTGCAATGGGGTGGGCGGGTGGGGTTGGGGCCGTTTGTGAGGGAATGTCGTCCCGTTGGGAGAGGAATTCAGGATAGGAAGCAAACATAGAACAGGAAAAAAACCCATCCTGATAGAGGGGAAAAACAACAACTGTATGAGGATGGTCCCCTGGCCTTACGCTGACTGATGGGGAAAATATTAATAGACACGCGTTGACCCTATTTTTTTAATGCTATTCAATTCTTTTCCCCACACCAGGGGTTTTTCAGGTGGGGGTGGGTGAGGTTAAGAAAGTGAAAAATGTGTTCATATCGAACTCCGGCAGACAAGGAACGCCTGTGTGTCTGTGTTTGCTCGACTAACGATCGGCTACTTGCTAACAAATTTTCCACATCACCTCAGCCTTTGCGTTTTTTTCTTCTGCCTTTTCATACACCTCGGTCACGTGCTGTCATCTTTGGGCTGTGGTAGCGCTTTAAAATCATTATGCTTCACCAGTCTGTGGACACGAAAGATAATCAATTAATGACCGGTACGGAAATCGCCACCCTCACGCTTGGTCACGCCGTTACCGCGGTGGGCCCTACACTCGTCCGTGCTTGATAGATGAGGAGCGAAAAAATTAGATGAAGTGAGACTTAATAGAAACGGCAAACACGAAATTGAACCTCCTTTCTGCTCATGGGGGGGTTTGTTTGGGGAAAGTGGAGAGTGTTGGTGGAAAATAATCAACAGCTACTGCAGCTCTGCTGGCGGGGGAAAAAAAAGCGATGACTAAGACACTTTTGTCACACTGGCTGATGGATTTGTTACATTCCTAGCTCGAGACTCATTAATAGACAACCGAAATTTGCTTATCAGGGTATTCTTCTATTGATTGTGAGCATCATTTTCTTTTCTGGGAGCGAGAGAAACAGTATCATCTTTATTTTGTGATGAACAGCGCTATACACAGCTTTGGGGATCAAATATGCTAAGATATTCAAAAGTATGAAACATGCTTATCCCTCGACTCCACACAAGGACGAAAGCCACTACAGCACCCGCAGCCCGTAACAGCGAGCAGTTGCATTGGAATTCGTCGGGCGAAAGTTAGATTGATAATTTGAAAATTCAATGCATTGTGGAGACGTTTCACTTGGTGGGTAAGAATTTTTTGATTAAATCCCCATGTTCCCGGGGATTTGTTCGAACTTTTCGTTCGAAGAAGCGCCCGTAAAGCTTCTGTTAGTGGGGAAACGAAGAATTTTACAATTATCATGGGCTTCAGGCGTGAGGCGGGCTTCGGGGCGGGTTTGTAATGATAATAAAAATAATAAAATTTAATCATAAATATAAAAACGGAAATAAAACCAGGATCGAGCGAGGGTGCTAAAAACCGGGGGGAAATGAACCGATGCTGCGGTGACACCATTCGCTCTGGAGCATTTGCATCGACGTTGCTTCAAGTGCGCCGTTGTTGCGAACAATTCGCGAGAGACAAATATTTTAGCCATTGATCAAAATTTATTGTTATTATCACGGATGCCACCGGTTTAAACGGCTACGGAGGCCGTATTTTATTCGGTTTCATTTCGCTGGTTCATCTTCATATTCGATCCCGTACCGATGGAAGTAGTTGCCTTGGGAAGGTGTTTGAGAACATCCTGCCCTGCGCCAGAACGTTGGATGATGAGGTGTGTTTGATGTGGGAAAACGGGCCATGGATGTGGAATTAAAAATTCAAACCAATGTATGTGCGTATTATTTTTATGTTTCCCACCAAAAACGACCTCATACACACACGCTCGAAGGATTCGATTCGTCGATATACGAGCGAACGGATGATCGGTGAGACCGCGCCGAAGCTGCTTGGAAGCCATACGCCGATTAATAATTGATGGTGATGGTGCTCGGTTGTGTTGTTGTGCGGGTAATATTCACAACATCCACCCAGTGTGTGGGAGGCTGTGGTGTGTATGCAAATTTTTCCGTTATTCATCTAAAGCAGTATACACACCGAAAAAAAACCCATTCCAACAGTATGTCAGTATTTTTTTGCTTGCTTCTGGTGCGTGTGCTATCCCTGGCAAAATTGACGGCTTCGCGATATATTTTTCTTTTTTTCTCCCCCGATGGAGAGGTGAAGATAGGGTAAGCATCTCCCAACCCCGCGGAAGGATGAAAGCGAGCCGGGAAAATGCTCATTTCGGGAAAAGCGTTTGGTGAAATATTGAGCTGCCAAATCGAGCATAGGAGCTGTAGTAGTAGTACGGGGAAGCCTATGTTTCGCATGTTTGATGATCGCTGGGAATGGGAATCCATGATTCCCTTTGCTGCTTTGCCAAACTGGCAGTGGAAGGAGCACCGTCCTAAGCACGGGACGGCATTCGCGGGAGGATGTTAATAAATAAAAATATGCTCTCACCCTCTCACTCTCTACAACTTTCCATTGCCCAGCTCCCACAGTGTGCTTCAACAAAGGGATTAACCTGGAGACAACGGATGAAGGGCGAGCAACGAGGACAAGGAGCACCGAGACGTACAGTTTGATCTTTGATATCAATCAAAAAAATCCTTTTACGCGTTCGAACCACCAAAACCAGGGCGCCGGAGGAAATAAATTTCAATTTCACCTCCCATTCGGTCTGTGGTAGTATTTTGCCGTTTTCCTTCCTAGCTGCGCTCCTGAAATGATGGTGTACCATTGTGACCTAGTGAATCGATCGATCGGCGGCAAAGTGCTTCCCGTGTTTTGTGTGTGAAGCATTAATTTTTCATCGTTTTTTTTCAACGCGTGCCTTGGATGTTGCGTCTTCAAGTTGCTCCATTGTTGCGTTGCTGCTCAGCTCGCAGTGATACGTACGGTGCGTTTTCCCTTCGGACACATTTAGAGAAGCGATGCACGGATGTGTGGCAAGGTGAGCCAAATTCATCAAAGCAAGAATCGAGAACGATAACTCGGTGGGTTGTCGGCTACACATGGGCGTGTGTGTGTGCGTGGTTAAACCTAAACCCCTTAGCTAATTTTTTACTCGATTGCACTCAGAATGTTCCTTGTTATTTTTTACTTCCACCAACAAAAAACCGGGAAGATTTCCCATTTTCCCGAAACAAGCAGTGTGACGGATGCCAGCAGAGGAAATAATTTTAATGTCTAATAATATTTGCATATTATTTATGTCAAAACCATTCCCCCGTGCGTTTGTGACGCATCTTTCGCGTAAGCATGTGTTTTCAGTTTGGTCGCTATTTTTTGTAGTTCCTCGGTAGCTCTTTGCGTCTGTGTTTTACCGCTGTGTATGGTGCCGAGTATTTGTTTTCGAGGCGTAATAATTCTGCACCGTGAGCGATTACTTGCTCGTGCCCGACTCGGATGTGGGATGTAGGTGTGAGATATTGGACAGCTTGTGAAGGATGAGCACGAAGCAGTCCTCTGACTGTGGTGTTATTCGATTAAATTTTTATGCTGCAATTTGCATATTTTATGGTTCCTGTACACCCCTACTCTCAGTGTCTCAGACCCACGCACACATGCATTGGAAGGCATTTTTACACAATCCTTTTTCCTACACTTGCTTGCGGCCAACCAGTGGAAAGTCCTTTGAAACGCGCTTCCGGTTTTAAACTCCAGTCGTAGGATATGAGTAAAGTTCCTAAGCGTTGGCTGCTCCAGCATCACGTACCAATGATGTTTATTAATCGTAAAAATAATTCATTTGGTACTGTGAGATGAATCCACCAAGACTACTTCACACAGAGAATGAAAGGATGAAATAACTGCTTCCTCGTGTATTTCGACCCTGTATCGATTTTTCCTTGTCTCGGTGTGATTTTTAATCCTGCTTTAAATGAAAAGAGGAGACGAAATCCAAACCACAACCATCGAACCACCGACAATCGGATTTTCCGATCGAAAGGAGACAACGGTTGGGATCACTAAAAGAATACGGTTTCGAGAGCGAAATGAAGGAAACTTCTTTCCCGATCGAATATTAATAAGCTTCTTAGTTCGTTACATTTCCCTATCCAGTCGTATCGATTGATATTCTTAAAGCGTAGGACAAGAAAAATGGTCCAAAGACAACGCTCGGGGAAGGGTTGCTCCATCGCTTGGTGCTCCGAGAGATGGATAAATTTAATTAAATTTCAATAAAATTACACTTTTAATTACGGTATTGATATTTTATTCGCTCACGGATGTGACTGCCGGTATCTCATCGGCATCTGGCGTCGCTGTGTCTGGTTTGTTGTAAATTTTCCTTCCAAACTCTTCCGCGAAACTTCTGCCCCTCCGGAAAGGGTAAGCTGTGCGAAGGAAACGGTGTCGATTTTTGTGCCACAGCTGGAGTATTCCTTTTACAAGCCGATTGGAAATTATCGCAGTGAGCTATCGGTTCGGAAGAAGCCACCATCTCTTAATGGTTGGCTTTCGATTCGTATTTCCTTCGGTTTCTTCAAAGAAACAGAAGCATCTTTCGCTCTCTGGCTGTGAAATGGGCTGGAAAAATGCTGGCATCCAGCGCTATTGAGTATTTATTGGAACAAAGGCTTCACGCGAAAAGGGAGGGAGGTTTTCGGGAGGACTCCTGCGCCAAGATGGAATCAATTTATAGAATTTGGAATGATAACGGACACTCTGGAAACATTTGGTGCGTAACCGTAGGTTTGGAATCCTTCGGCGGGTGGAAACTTTGCGATCGTTGATAGGAAAAGGGTTGTTCGAAAAAAGGGGCATTTTTTGGAGAAAGGTTATTGGAAAATGTTACCAATTTTGGTGTTCCGGTAAACCTGCCCAGGCCCCAGTGCGTTGTGTGAAGCCATCGCGATGATGGTGGAAATTGATTTTTAATTAAAATTTACGAGATGACGGATTTTTTTTCGACTGGAGAGGAGAGAAAATACCACCACCCGGTTATGAAGTGAAAGAACAAACACGAAACATAGGCAAAGGTACCATCCACGTAAAGATGCTGGTGGTTTGATTTCGAGTCGTTTGAAATTCGTTTGAATTTTATCTATTTGCCGTTGACCAGCAGAGAAGTCCGAGCCCCTTTCGGTCCGAGCGGCGTGTACTGTCGCTAATTAGCTATCAAAGGGTTGTTTGGCGTTGAAGATAGATATCTCTGTCCATCCAAACCTCGCCCAACGCTACATGCGTGTTAAAATCGTGAATGGAACAGAAAATCCGCTTTTCAAGGGATGGTCCTTTCAAAATATAAATTAGAGACTCCGCAATGTGAAGGAGTCATGACCTGTTCGGATGGCAGCATGATACCTTATTTCAATTACACTCAATGAGTAGAGCGAGAAAAAATAAGGGTCCACAGATGGTCAATACACTTGACCGAAAGGGGACTGTCCCTCGGTTGGAAGCGGATCCCCCGATCCCAGCCGATCCGGGAAGAGTTTTTCTTTTGGAGCATTCCCGCTTCCCTTCACACCGTTCGGTCGTGTGTGAATGTGATAATGATGTTAGTAAGCGTAGTCACCTTTCTGCCTACCCTGCCCAGCACACGGTGGGGTTGTTCCCGTTTGTAGTATTTGCTTAGGAAGGAATAATAACCTACCGACGAATCAATACCTATTTACATTTACCATCCACTCACGGGCGGGTCGCTTTTAGTCTGCACCCAATTAAATATGTATTATTTAATTTCCTTTTCTTTTTGCTGCGCTCATACGGTGTGCCGTTTGTGGGCGAATGTGTTCCGAAACCCCGGTCACCGGTCCCCTAGATGTTTGGGGACGAAAGGACGGAGACAACAACAAAAAATCCGATTCGCCGGACTGAGCTCCTGTCCCATCGCTATTCCTGCCACCGGCCGATAACGATTTCTTTCGCCCTATCCTTCGCGGTGAAGTTCTTTTTCGGCATGGCAAAGTGTTTGTTTTTCCTCACGGGGTGATTTTTACTCCTTCTTCTTCGTTGTCATCGGTTAGGTCTGCAGTGCCACACCGGAGGCTTAGACTAATTGCTTCGTTTTGTATGCTGTAGTACCTTCTCACACTGGTGGTTGTAATACCGACCGGGCATCGAGATCTACCACGATCGGGCAGCAGGAAAGCAGAGGAAAGGAAATTAACAAAGATCAAACAAGCATAAATCCTTTTTCTGCTCTCGACAGTGTTGCAACATTTCTCAGCAAAGCACCAAAGCCGGTTGTTCCGGTAGTCCCCAGTTGTCGTTAATTAGCTTTTGTTCGGTCGTGGCGCAATGTGTGCATATCCTTCGGACTTCAGTTGTGCACGATCCTTTTTTTTTGGGACGACCAAAAAAAAAACATACACATTCGGTACACTGTTTTCTTGCAGTTTCCCGGGTGCCAGAACTGGGTGCCCAAGCAAAAGTTTTCCCCCATCCGTTTGGTTCAAGCGAAGCAAACTGTTACAAATATTTATTTCGCGTGGGATTGGAAAGTGGTAACAAATGGCCATTACAGTAAAGTGTGTACATTTTGTGGAGTAGTTGGTAAATTTTTAAATAGTAATTATCGACTTCCACACAGTGCCAGTACATGGTGGAGATATAAAGAAGAAAAAAAAACAAGTTACCCAAACTCTTAAGCGCGTTCCTATGAAAAGGAAACAAATGAAAAGTTCTGCTAAATCCAAAAAAAAAAAACACCCCAACCGTAAAAATTATTTGTAAGTTTACTAAAAAACTCACACAAGTACTGCAATACTCCATTAAAGCCCTCTCCACAGCTCTACACTTGATCACGTTTAATCTTCCCAATTGCATTCGACTCTTCACACGGTGCTCGAATAAAAATCCAATTACCATCGAGTCACGAGCTTCCCGTCCATCAGTAGCCAACGACCAAAAAGGGTTTGAATAAGTGGTCAAAAACCCCACAGTACCACACAAAAAGAACAAGAAAACATCACCCCACCAATAAACAAATCTCGGCCAATCCGCAAAATAGTCAAAAATTAACCTTCCCCAAATTGATCCTGTTTGTCTCGCACGGTACGGTGCAGGCCCGAATGCATCGCACGATGCACCACGGGTGGTGGCTCAAAAAGTGCATATGTCCTTGGTGAATGGGTCGATGGACTGGGTGGAGGCGCACAGTATTTAGTACCGTACGAACATCATCATCACCATCAACATCATCGGTGGCGGCAGCAATGTCCCAGTTCTCTTTCCCCGTGGCAAGTTCGTTAATCGTTCGTGGCTGCGTCTCAACTGCAGTCATATCGATGCACATTGGTGGATGCATCAGGACACGATATGTGATGAAGGCACGGCAAGTGCACTGACGCAAAAATCCAATTACATCCCATTGCATTGCCCCGGATGCAGTGCTTCACATCGGACCCGATCCATTGCAGTTTCGGTGTTTCTGCATTTCCAGCAGGATATCTACGCACGCTGGATATGAGCAGGAAGAAAAGAAAAAAAACGCACACACAGCAACAAAACCATCATTTCATCCCGTTACATTCTCTCGTTCTTCCGTTCGCTTGCAATCAAAAAACGCTAAATTCCCACATATTGGGCGCATACTAATTGCGGTCATTTTGCACTGATAACCTCGCGCCCGCTGTCCGGCACAAGCGACAAGTGACCCGGGCTGGACGGACTGGACGGATCAAGTGCGGTAAGGTGAGAATTGCATCCGTTTTTGCATCGCTCTTGTTGCTGCCGTCCCGCAACACAACACCCCGATCGGTTGTGCTGTTTACCGTGAAATTGTAAGCCTGTGTGTCTGCAGTTGACTGTGAAAATCAACAGCTAGCCACTTTTTTGGGCCATTTGCAGGCCTCCTGCCCGAAGGCGGCCGTACCGTGCCGAACGATGCGGATGAAGACCCAGATACCCTAGGACCTGTTGTTGGTGCAACTGTGTGGCCATACACATGCATGTTCCCTACGACTAGGAACGACTAGGATGCACGCGTGAACCGTTGCAGAACCGCGCCAGTAGGACATGGACGCATCCGTTTTTTTTTTCAACTCCCCCGTCCTTCTTTGGGGTGTTTTTTTGTTTGTTGTGTGCGCTTCCTGAGCGAATTTCCCTTCGGGTGTGTTCTGCGGTGACCTGTTGTGTACGCCGTGTTTCCTGTGGTCGTTGTTTTCGTTTTCCTCCTTTTGGTTTTGTTTCTTTTTTCGGGATGCATTCCCTGCTTTTTTTGTTGCTATCGTTCCATTATCCGGACGAGAGCTAAAGGTGAAACCATCCACCATCGGATCACCATCGTCACATTGGCAGTGTCGGTGGGTCGTTTGGTCTGTTTGCGTTGTTCGTTCCTATCATCATCAGTCAATTCATCACCATTCACCCTGCATGCTTGCAGCGAGTCGCTGAAGGACGCTTAAAATCGAAAGGATGAAGTGACGATGGTCGGGATCCCATTCGAGCGTAAGCTGCAATCGTTCGAATCGTTTCGTAGCCTGCAGGATTGGCTCCGTTTAGAAACATAAACAAAGCCCACACCCGTTTGCAAGCGTGATCTTTCAGCAACGAAACGACCTATCATTCGACACCATCGACGACCATCGTGTGTGTTTGTGGAGTGGTTGAAATCATTTTCGACTGCATTGGATTCGATTGCCGTACGACTGCAGCACATGTCCAGTGGAGCAAAGAGGGAAAAAAACCCTTGGCCCTTTTTTTTGTCGTTTCGCAAAGATGAGGTGGCCTAATACGTATGTAAACAGTTTCCTATCCCTTCGTTGGCTGTTGGCTGCCACGGGAAGGGAAGAAATGATCCTTCTAAAAGCCAGTTTAGGTTTTCCACCACCAGCCCAGCCTTGCGCTTCGATCATGATTTATGGCGATGGTTTTTCGTTCGGTTTCCGAATTTTCAATGAACTATCCTTTCTCGTGCGGTAGCATTTTTCGCGATTTATTTTTCTTGCTCTTCTGATTGAATCCAAACGCGAAAGTAAAATCCTTTTTCGGATTGCATTTTCAAAGAACGAGCGTTGAAGACACGATGAGGGGAGATGTACATAGAAAGGATAAGCCGACCCGATCATCGGTGAACCGTACCGTAGGCGATTCGGAAGCACGGACCAGGAAGCACAATGCTTCTGTCGGCTGAGATTATGACTTGTAAACATTCGAGTCGAACCACTTCGATAAATCAAAACCGGGATTTTGCGTCCGGTGGATGTAAAAGAGTGACCTCCCTTCTGTTTTGCACTCAATACCGTCCAGTTTGGTCAACGAAATCCGTTCGTGAGCTTGAGGTTAACCAAACGTGCTAACGTTGATGTGGAGAGAATGTGGAGGAAGGAAAAAAACGAGATCCAAGAAGAGACTCCATAAAATAGCGCTTCCCAGCTAGATAACACGGGCAATGTTTGTGTTTCGTCTTTTGATTCTTTTATTTCGGTGCATTTTCCGCCACCGTCGTCAAAAGCAAACGTTCGGTGGCATATTCGACCATCCAGGCCAGTCTACAAATGCGTCCAGTTTTTTGTCCACGAGCCCGGGATAATGGATATCCGGGAGTTTTGTAGTCCATTGAATTCACATCGACTGAAAGGTACAAAAGATGCAAGTGAAAAATTATTGAATTCAAATCCACAGTTCTGTGAAAAGTGTTGAGGGGATTGTTTTCTTTTTCATTTTTGGGATTTTCCCCAACTCCATCGCAGTCCAACAATGAGTAATGGGGATTGCGATTTTACTCCCGCACCCTGCAAACGAACACAGATTAATACCGTTGTGTCGCATTCAACTCCCTTCGAAACGCACTCGATAGGCGCTATCGGTAGAATAATTAAAAATTTATCACTTGGAATTAATGCGCCTTTAAAACAACGGTTTCTCAGCACCGTCCATCCGTCCGTGTCGTGTTGGATTGTGTTCGATCCGCTTCTTTTTGCACCCTCTTTCAATGTCTGGTGTTGTTGAGTGTTGTTTGCTTTGTTGTGCCTGTGTTTGTTGTGCATTGTCGATTGCAATTGTTGCACATGACCCTTACCGATTAATATTCGAACGATAGGCAGCGGGAGAGAGCTGGACGGGTCGAAAAGCTATTATTTTGCAATTAGATGTTTGTTTTGTTGCTTCACGCGGTCACTGGCATTGGTTGGTGGTGCATATGTAATTGTCGATGCATTTTGCTATAGCATCTGTACCGGTGGGTGGGAGCAAACAAGGGTCATCTGATTGATTGAGTCTTTGGCTAATTACACACGATGGTAACGCTAAAACCCCGAGAAAAGAATTACTTTAGCTCATATTTAGAATCGTACCTTGTGGGATGGAATCATTTGTTTTTTAAGATGTCGCTGTCGATCAATAAATGATTCAAAAACCGATTCAAAGTCTCAAAGGCAGATATTCGTTCCAAACCATCCCGTGAACTCCGGGCACTGGAGTTGGAGTCTGTAGTGAAAAGCGTAGATTTTTGAGTTTAAATTTTTCAAAAGCGACTCTCAAAATAAAAAAGAAAAAAAACGAACGAACGAAGAGTTTTAGAAATACATCCCCCTCTCCTGCCACACCAGGATGCGGTTTGGGATTTCGCTGGAATGCATCGCCGAATGTCAGGATTTACAGATTTTAATGGAAAGCAAATATTTGCCACCAGTCAAAACCACCCGTCGTGGCGTGGTCCCCGTTCCGGACACTTTTACACAAACGTCCGGCAGCCGTCTCGCCCAAACCGTGATGGTCCATGAATTTATGATGGTCTGTCCTTGGAGTGGACTCGATTTTGGCGCTGGAGTTTCATCGGGTTTCGGAGGCCTGAAGTGTGTTATACATTTTTTCGTTGCATCTTGTTCTTTTATCCGGGACGCGAGTTTGTTTTTTTTTCGGCGTCTTTTATACCTACACAGTACATCGAACCAATTTTTGCGGTTTTTGTGCGTCTCGGGAAGAAACCCGGTGATATCTAGCGCTACAAGCCATACAGCACACGGTTCGTTCCATCGAAGCGGCTTTCGTCCGTCGATGGGTTCTGGAGTCTGGTGGACGGCTAGAAATTCCCTCGAGCAGAACGGCATCGGGCATGGGCATGAGAGATTGATACGCAAGAAACTGTCTAGCGGTTCGTTATTTGGATGGTTTGGACGCATTTCGGAGAACCCGGGTGACGGGTTAATGATGATGATGATGGTGAGGACGACGGCATGTTTGATTCGGTTCCATCGACATTGGCATTGGCCACTAGGCCACAACAATGACGTTCATTCATAAATATTTAAAGTGGATTTTAATCACGAAAGTCGCCACGACGAGGAAGCCAATCCAAAGTTGCTCACCCTCTGGCAGGATGCGCGGTATGTGGAGCGGTTTGTTTTGCTTTGCTTCAGTATCCGTTTCACCGAAAAAACGCTCCTCACAGATCGAATTGCACAAGTTGAATTGACGGTTAGATGGAGTATCTATTCCCCAATGTTGCACCAAGAGACGCAGTGCCACGTCACTTTATGAGATGATGATATTGACCGTGATTGTTTCCCCGTTGGGATGGGTATTGAAATTTCTAAAGATACGCTCTTGATACGCCTTCGGCATGCAGACTTCCACTTAAGATGTTTACAAATCATTTCACCAACGCGTGCAACCCAACACACTGAAGTGCAGTGGCACCCGGTGGATTGATTTGGAGGCCGGAAGTCAAATAAGAACACGGTTGGAGTAGCAGGAAATGGAGATAAATTTGTAATCCCGCGCTGCTCTAGCAAAGCTGTCGAATTTTATGAATTCCAAATTAACAACATTAACCACTGTCGGTGAAGTCGGTTCAGTGTATTGGGTACGGCGGGAGCTCGCAACGTTAAATGTTTCGCCTACCGATGTCGTGGGTTGAATAGGACACCGGTAGTATCGCAGGTATTAAGCTATGATCTGACAAGCATCGGCAGGGCTTGGTCTTCCCTTCCAAAAGGGCTGGAGCTCTGCCGGAGGTGAGAGTCTAGCAACATCGACAGTATGGCGGTGTTTATTGTTATCGTTTTCTCGATAATGGAGATAACATTTCCCAACCATAGTACCGTTCTGGCGCAGAGAGCAGTAAGAGCGAGGTAATTACCTGCCGAAGACAAGGAGCACTCGTGGAGGATGCTAGTAAAAGATGTTTTACGTCTTTGGAGCAGTGGCGCAGCACAGTTCCTGCTAAAGAGTTTAAGAAAGAGCACGCGGTGGTACTGAAGATGTGAAAATGGTAAATTTCATTATCTAATTGAATTTCATTAGAAATGGAACCGTGGCGAGACGGTTGGATAAATAAAATCGATAGAAAAATGACCGTTCGTTAGCTGAGTGTATCGACCATCTTTTCGATGTCAAGCGAGACAATATTCCCGGGTAAATATTCATGACATTGTCATCTTAATTCTGTGTCAGTTCGTTCGTAAAAACTCCATCCAAAGTTACGCTCTACCATCTCCACCCATCGATTGATTGATTATGTGCTGTCAAAATGTTGCTTCTTTGCCGTCTCCATCCTCTGGATGGTAGGAGTATCGCAAATGAAAATCGTTATCAAACTCTCGCTTCACCCCGGCATGTGTGAGCGTAATTATTTTCAATCTTTAGCCTCTCATACATTGCCTTTAAATTGTAGCATCAGGCCCAGCGAAGGCGTCAAGATGTGGTGTGGTTTGGTGTGGTCTCCTATCCCCGACACATGTACACAGTTATCGAACAGTTGGCTGACTGTGGCACATTCTTATCGCATCCCTTCACACCCGTTAGCACTCGTCTGCGTTCGTTCCCTGGGGATACAGGAACTGAACCATTTGTTTGTTTATAAATAGGTTCCAGAAGGATGTGATATTACGTTCACGTTCATTTCATCGCTTCGTACGGTACGGTGGCTTATGTCGCCATTGGTACGCCCTTCCTTTTGCCGCACACACACATATAACTCACCATATTTATGATTGTTCGTCAAAACTTCTGATCAGCCCCGAAGAAAGACCTGTCGCGATGAAAAAGCTTCCAAAGGAACTTGAGCTCATCAATTTTTGCACCTTCTCACCCTTGGCGGTACTGCTATTCTTAAGATTCGCTGCTCTGCACATGACATCGTGCGGGAGAGATAATGATTTTGTCGTTAAAAGCGACCCCGCACATGTGTGTGAGAACGCGCTCCGCTGGTGGCGCATTTTTCCATTGATTAACCGGAAAACGCGTAGGAGTGGATGTTGTGGATGCGCTGTTTTTAACGAGTGCCTTCGAATGTGACGAGCCCCGGCGAAGGGAATGGGGAACACACACGACCGAAAATTCATCAAATATGATAATGAATAGAAATAAATTTTCCTGATAGACGACGGACGTAAGGCGGTGCCAAAATGGCTGATTTTGAAGGAGGCTAATTTATAATCTTCACCCCGCATCCAGTTGTCTTTTGCCGTCCCGCTCACCAAGAGTCGGTTATGGCGGACGTTAATCAAGGCGAATGTGAATATGATCGAAAAACCAGCGTATGGAAGAAAAAAAAGAAACATCGTCAAGTACACGATAAAAAGGGTTCGTAAAAACTGGCATATGGATGTGGGAATGTTGATAAGCGGGCCCTGAGCCGCAAGCCGTGTGACGATTAATTATGTACAAGCCGACATTCCTTTCAATGGACCAATAAATGAAGTCACGTTCCTTAAGGAATATGCCTGGTTTGCCACCAAAGATTTAATTCGATAATGCAAAATAGAAAAACTCTTCTACCAATCCTGGGACACTTCAGGCATTCGATCAACAAATAAATAACCAAAAGAAAAATCCCACCAGTACCCAAAAATACTTTGAAGCCACGAGAGGGATAGAAATTTCGATTAATCTATCACTCACCCTCGCGAGCTTTTCCGGACCAACAGCAAACAGGTCGACCTGTCACAGTTCAACCGGTATTGTTTACCTTCTACGGTATGTTTTTTTCCTCTTCTTGTTGTATTGGGGTTGTTACTTCCGCCCATCCATCCGGTAATTGATATCACTTTTTTCTAATCTGCCTTATCATTATTGCTTCTCGTTGCTTTCCCGGCTGGGTGAAGCGTTTTCCGTTCCGAGGTCAATTTCTGCCCTTATTTACCTTCACCGTCGTTTTATCCTGACAAGGCATAAAGATCGAACAAGATGAAACATCTCCCACCTCCTGGTATTTGTGTGTTTTTTTCCTCCTCCGAGTATGAACAAAATAAAACTTTTCCCATTTTCCATCAGTTTCCGGGTGGCAGCGGTAGAGAGTGGCAATAATGGAGCGAAAAAGAGAGTGAGAAAAAAACAGCGGGCCCACCATTCGAGGTGACTCGATTTTCGATTCCCGAACGACTTTGCCATTTATTCAAATTTTACAATCATTGTTGTCTGTTATTATTACCGTCACCGTGGAGCGTGGCTTTTTCTGTTCGCTCGGTATTCCCGCTGCTCCCTGCAGTCGAGGATAATCGTGGGCACAAAACGCATCCTCACATTCATCCTGTGCGCCTCCCCACCCTCTCCCCATGGGACTTTTCCCCCGAAACACTTTTCCGGCGAAAAGAAGATTTTTCACGAAGGAAAAACAGAAACACGGCGGGTCGAACGTCAAATGTGAATGAAGTTAAATTAAACCAACAAAGGCAGGCGCAGGCTTCGATCAGAATCTGACTACGTACAAACGAGGGCTGGTGGTGGTGGGTGGAGTTGGAAAATAACGACGGAAATGGAGCAACCATAGAAATAAATAAAAAATGAGCTGATAAGGACTGATTGTCGTCCGCTGGTGGTGTACGCTTGCCCTCGCCGTTTCGGTGTTGTATCTTCGTCAATTTCTTGTCATGCCCATTGTTTCCCTTCCGCCTTTTTTTTTGCCCGAACCAAGACGCGGCCCCACAGCTACTTCCTACGCGTACGATACCGTAACCGAAAGGCGGTTGTCGGAAACGGCAAGCGCACGCGGAGGAAAAGACGTTGACGACAAATTGTGGATCGATTCAAACGATAAATAGAGAGCGAACCGCTTTCGGGAGGATAGAGGCTCACACAAGTGTTCCCGAATGAGTTTCTGTTTGTGCGTGTGTCTGTTCGTAAGAGAACAATTGAATGACAAATAATAAGCAGCCTCACGAACTACAAACGGAAGCATGTTTTTTTCCTTCTATTTCTTTCTTGGGGACTCGATAGTTAACCGAAAAACTCGATTTTTAACCCCCCCGATCGTCTATTTCTTCTGCAAAGGGGGATGACATTAACTATTGTGGAGCGACATCGAGGGCGTATATGTATGCGCGCCATTCTTGTGTCGATATATACATTTTTCCTTCTCTTCTCGTTCGAACGAACGAGATTTGTTGAGTGAGATAAAGGAAAACAATTTTCAAGAATTAATCGAAATTATATTCCACTGCCACGTTACGTTACGTTACGCTTCTTCTCGCCGAACGTACACCAACATAATCTCGGTCTGTAAGTGTCGGTGAGTTTGAAGCTGGGATTCGATGGGTCCCAAACTAAAACAGCGTTAGGCAGGTACGGTGGTTGGGCACCATTCCCCGTACGGTTGACGGAATGGTGGAGCAATCCATTGTTCGTCGTAGATCTGCGTGGGAAATTCGACATCCGCGACGTCCGTTCGACGACCGCTTTGAAAGCGTGTAATAAAACAGCAAACGGTACGAGCAAGTGAACGTGAAACGATGAGAGACAGAACTTTGCTAAGGAACCGCACCGAAGCACTTTACCAAAAACACCTGAGAGGAGGCTCGGACGGACGGTACCGAGCAACGTGATGTCGCTTATGATTGAAGGTGGACCGTCTTCCTTCCGGAACCGTTCATCACAAAGAACGAAGATTAATGTTTTGCACTTGATTGAAAAACTTGTATGAATCGATGGTGCGTTTTATTTTGGTTGTTGGTTGTGTTCTTTTGTCGACTAACCAGCATTTATTGACGTTTTGACGAAAAAAACAAACCCATGAGATAAAACGCTCCTCTACCTTCTAGTTGAAAGCGAATTCAATTCCATTCCAATGCTAGCTCCAACCAAACATAAAGTAGTTGGAAATTATAGAAGTTTTCGAGAATCAATTGCTCACCCTCCTTCTCTGTCGAGATGGTTCGCATCCCTTCATTGCTACCAGTCCGTTCGCAGCATCATTCCGTAGATATGAAATCGAATTTTCAATGAGCACTCATTCGGCGTCATTTCATTAGTCACGCCGCCGATACAGGGGCATGGCGCCCTAGCGCAACGCCACACCATTGCCCGATGGCGTGAGGAATAATTTTATCAAACAAAACATCTTAATACTCGAGCTAAATGGATCGTAATGAAACTGTCGATATGGTGTGTTACGCACACGGTCCGCTCGAAACGTTTTCCTAGGGTCGTCCGCCTTCATCTGGGAAGAATTCCCCCACTGGGTGCTTGGAATGGGAAAATACGGGTCGTGCATGTTGGTTTTAATAGTTTTCGGTTCGATATCGGTACCGAGCGGTTGGGCGGTTTGGATTGTTGCCGAGTGAATCAAACGGAAGAGAATAGAATATTCACGATCGGGAGAGTGTTTTACGATCAATTAAACCGTAATATACGGGTAATGTGTTTTAAGCCTCTTTTGATGAAAGATGAACTGTTCTGAGTGGCACTTCCAGCGAATGTGTTGATGTATTTATCACACAAAATGAGATTTTTTCCCAATTATTAAAAGGAATAGTTTCTTATTAAAATGATGAACGGTTTCAATCATTCAAATATCTCTCCAGTTCACTTCCGTGTAGAGCATCTAATGTCTTCAGAAGGGTAACAACGGAAACAAACATCCTGTAAAAGGGGAATCATTTCCGGTTTAATTGATGCTCATCTGAAGCCTTTTTTTCGTCCTCGCTTCGTTCTATAGCTTCCCTCTTGCGTAGACAACCGTTTCTATGGCTGAACCGGTACGCATTGCCCGAAAGCCGTAAAAGTTATTGAACAAACGAATTATTTTTCGCGTCGTATCTCGCCAAAAGCCAGCTAGAGCGCACCGAAAAAAAAGGAAAAGGATTCCCTTTAATGAAGTACTTAAAATCCATACCTCGAATCCACTGTCGACCACAAGTGGGCAAGTAATATCTCCTAAAATAATACACCTTTCCTTAGCTTCTTATCGACGGTCCCGGACTCCATGCCAGGGGTTTTGGATAACTCGGAAACATCGAATAAATTGACGAGATTCCAGCGATGTTGTTATGCCATGTAAGGCAAAGTGCTCAGCATCTATTTTTCCCCAGTTTTTTGTGTCTTTCGTGGACTGGGGACGGGTACTCCGATCGGCCATTTAAGAGTGAAGTTTGAGGACTTGAGCAGTACCAGCATTTTTCCGACAAGTCCAACGAATTGCGAACATTCAAAGAGGAGTTTTTCCTCTTCTACTTTCACTCTGGGTTTTCGGTTATGGAGTGCGGTTTTCCTATTTCGGAACATTTTAATGAGTGATTCTCCGACTGTTGTCTTTCGTTTTGGTTGGGGATTTTTTTCTCTGCCTTGTTCCGGATAATAGGGATAGGTACGGAGGCGCATTCCTTCCCACTGCCCAGCCAATAGAAGGGTGCCGTTAGACAAGATCTTCATCAATCGCTGAACAAATCGTGCACATTCAGGACGCAAAAACGATAATCTCCCCGGACAGGAAAGGCACGGAAAGGACGTAGGATCGAATTCGGAAAAGGGTTAAAAATTTGATTAAATTTTTTCCCGACCAACTGCTCGGCCGGCCTTGCTCATCCCTTTTGGGGCTCGAATTCGTTGGTATCTAATATTGGCTTTCCAGCTAATTAAGCGAGTGCAATTTTACGTGTTTTTTGTGTGCTTTTGTAAAACTAATCTGTAGAATCCTGAAAGCCTTCCAAAATCTTTTGATCCGCGGTTCTTTTACGTCTCGAGGGTGTTGATAACGATGGCCGGAAGCAAGAATCGAAAACCTTTGAGATTGAGGTTTTTTTTTATTATTTTTATTTTGCCTTACGGCAGCATGGCACGTCATTTCTGTTGAGCTGGGTTCGTTCGTTTTCATTCTCGAGTCCAAATGTTCGAAATTAATGCCTGTGCGTGGCGGTTGTAAAAAATCGCTCAACCGAACTGAATTCAATAACGTCCCAGCTTAAATTTCACAATCATAAATCATACGGCACAGCAACTGCACACGGGATGAAATGTACAGGAATTGGTAATTGAGCGTTCGTTGTACTTACCTGAGGATCGGACGGGTTGCAGTAGCGACGGGTTGCAGGGGCACGGTGACGAATTTCGTCAGCATCGCGTGATGTCGATGGGTTCGTCGTCGGAGATAAAGAAAAGCACGAAAAGACCGGCGAAAAGAATAAGAAGAAAAAGAAACGAGATCATCTTATTATTCAAATGAGCATACATTTATTGTGTTTGATTCATGCATTGTGCCCCGAATGGCCGGAAAGAGCGCAGAGGGCATGCAAACAACAAAAAACCAACCACCGAAGGAAATGCGACCAAAGACGGGATCGGAACACAGCACAAAGGCGGGAGGGCAAAAGGAATTCCTGATCGTGCATATAGTATTGATGGGACCACGGGGCAGAACGCACGGAGCCGCGCGAGGAAATGTAGACGACTGTGAGAAATATCTAAATCGAATCTGGCCGACGAAAGACAGCTACGAAAAAAAAGGAAGCTCGATCCTTACCGAAATTGAATCGAAATGACGTTTTTCTCTCATTCACGGGTGTGTGAGTAAGAGCATGAAGAAGCTACCACATAGAATGCGCATCAACTCTTTCAATGAATGGAAGGAATGGAGGTTCGGAATGAATGAAAAAAGTGAAACGACATCTTAGCGATCATTCCGATCTTAGGCTGCCAGAGCTGTGATCATACCGAGCGGGAGGGTGGCAAGAAGCGGAAAGTGTAAGTGAATGAATGAAAAATAATATTGAAGAAAAATAAAAGCAATATGGTAATGATGGGAAAATGATGCCAAACCAACAGCAACAACACAAAAGTCGGACAAAAAATGCCAAACCGAACAGTGAACCGTCTACGATCGAAACGGTTGTCGGTTGTCTGTCTCCTGGGCTCTTTGCCCAGGCTGCATGGGTATGTTCACATTGGAACGCATCTGTGCATAAATTAATATTGCCCCCAGACGCGCAGACGAACTGACAGATTGAGGACAGTGAAATAAATGAATGAATGGTGGTTTCATTCGATTTTATGCACTTGAAAGCCCGGCCCGGAGATCAATGCCAAGTATTTGAAATAATATTTTCGCCTTCAGCACTAATTACTGTAGGGGCAAACATTGTTCCAAAGCGTTGTGGGATTATTGGTAGTGAAATTGGTTTCCAATCGATTTAAAACACCTAAATCGTCACCATTCTCATGGTGTCTGATTGTGACATGTTTCGCACCCATCTGCTTCGTGTCTTTCTCTCAAACTATCAAATGTCATTGGAACATCTTTCCCCTTCTCGTTACATGGTTTGTTCTCCAGCTGTGGTTCGTCTGTCCACAGCAACGCCATGAACCGGATCAAGTCAGTGAAACCTTCCGCTGCGAAGTAAGCTCCCTGTTCTGCTTCTTCCTCCCCAAAACACGTCACGGAAACACGAATCTTCGCCATGTCGCGCCATCGCCACAGCCATCTGGAAGTGCAGTGCGATCGATCGGCGGGTGGCGCTCGTGGAAATGCGCATGTGCTTCGCTTCGATGCATCCATCGGAATCGCACGGTATCGGTGATCGAAATGCACCACGGGCGTGCAAGAGAGAAAGCCATTCGGCGCTTTCGAACGAGACAGCTCGAACTGCATCCTTTCCAATTGCAGCAAATTGCATCCGTCGTGGCCTGGTCGCTTGTGTGTAACCGTTGTCAATACCAATCTGTTCGATCTGTTTGCGTGCTGAAGTGCAAATGGGATGGAACTACCCTGCCTGGGATTGTTGGAAAACGGGAGAACGAAAAAAAAACGTATCTCTCATCATGCCACCGTTGAACCTTTAACCTTCGGAATGGGGTGGGATGGCGTGTGGACCGCCTGCCGATGACAAAAACTGATATTTATCAGCAATTAACGTTTCATACCCCATGTACATATCAACGTCCAGTTCGCGCTCTCTCTTTCACCTTGCTGCTTGCTCTCTATAATTCCCTTCCTTTCGCTTTATGCAAAACCCTGTCAAGTGCAGCGAATGGTCAACCGCAGACCAATTGCACTGCGGGAAGAGACAATACATTTCCGCACGGTCAATCCGCTCCACTTCCGTCCCACATCTAGGCCATGCAGTTCCACCAATTGTCATCTCATCGATATGTGCGTTTAATGCGCGCATTTTCCACCGACATAATACGCCCACCGATCATTACATTTGCATGCGCAAACGCGCATTTGCCATTCGGAGGAGTTGGAGAGCATTGGGGGTTGAAAAATAAAATCGAATGGAAATTGAAAGTTATGGCCACCATTATCGTTTTTCCGTCCATGATCTCATCTCGCAGCATATCCGAACGCGAGGCGAACCCGGCGAAAGCACGTCTGTTTTGGATGCTTTACATGCTTTGTTTATAACAATTTCAATAAAAGCCACCCACACAGAGGAGCGAACAGTCAATCTGAACGCATAATTTAACATTTATCCAACAGCAAACGGAAGGAAGGGCTGAGTAGATGGGAGTTTGTTTTATTTTTGAATTAACATGCCTTTCGCACTCTATCAGACGAGTTGAAAAAATATGATACAAACATAACTGTAGTTTTAGATTAAATCAAACAAACAGACAGTCCAAAATGAAGAAAATCACAATTGCTTTCAGAATGTCAACCATTTATCATCCACAAAAGTGTTCCCATTGTTTGATGCTGGAACTCGATGTATCGTGGCATGGTTAAAGACCCGTACGGTATCACCTCGGCGCACGATAGCATAACGCCTGGTGCATTGCAGTTTGATACTCACAACCCTCACAACCCCCCTCTGGCCATCATCTCCATCGCTAAATGCTTTCCCATCCCCAGTTTGGCCAGTATTTGTTTTACTGTTCGCATTGACCCGTTCCTGCAATGGTGGCTATAATTACAGCATTAATTATCCAAATAATTATCGCACGCCTTTCGACGCCCGTGGGGGTTTTCGTGTGGAAAAGTCGTTTTTCAATCAAACTGCGGTTGTGTGGTACCGCTGTGGTACTGCTGTGCTAGAGGTTGGTAGCCGTTTAAAGTGAATCGAACGGAAGAAGAAACCGAACGCAGGTTCAAGAATTCCTTAATCGTACGTACCGAAGTGTATAAACAGTGGCGGAACAGTGGCCCAAACAGATGGCTCCATGCGTCGCGATTTTTACATTCGCATGCAGTGCTGTACCGCACCGGAAGTACGATACTTTACACGCGTTTCAGTGCCGTTCCGGAGTGGGAATTGGACCCAATAAACTGTAGGATAAATATATCTAATCGATACAGCACAGCATGAGCCGAGCTGATCGCCTAAATGTAACTGATCTATTTTAAGCGGATCGGCTGCTCTTAAGATGTCAAAACCATCAGTCCAGTGTGTTTCGGTGTTTCGCTTTCTTCTTTTCGCCTTGTTTAGATTCCTCATTTGAGTGATCTTGTCACAAACAACCACTCAAGATCCTCGATTGATCCTCGCTCAAAGTCACGTGTCACTGTCAGTTTCGTTCGCTGTGGATCGGAAACATTTCTTATGCGCCATCGATCATGGACCGGCATGGACCTTCAATTCATTCTCACCTCTGTCGACGCAAGATCGTCACGGGAGGAGATCAAAAAATTTTGCCAACGCCCAGCATCAAACGGGAGTCGCTGGATTAAAATATTAATTGCAACATTAATTAAGCACGGACGAGGTTGGAAAATGCGGTGATTTGCCAGTTTCGTTTGCCGCCATCCAAAGCAGCATAACAGCCCACATATACAAACACACACTTCGAACATCACACCGAAGCATGCATCAGGCACTTCTTAGAAACCGGTGTATGTTTATCTTGCTAATTGGATCAATTTTCACGCGTTCAATATTCCCTCGAAACCGTTCGACGACCTTCCAACTGCTGCTGCTCCGTTCCATGTTGCTCCGGGCACGTTGCACGACACTTGTTCGGGCATGTAAGGCGTGTGAGAAGATTGAGAAATTTATGTTGCCCGTTCTGGGGCCCATCCATGCCCATCTCCTCCAGGGTTGACTTGGGCGGACCAAGCGCCGACTGCCGCATTTCGGCCGATGTTTATTTATCTTGCCAAGAACCGAATCAACGGGGGCGCCTTGGTCCAACTATCTTTGATACCGGCAAGGAAGTGGGTAGTGAAATTTTGAGCCGCTTGCAACAACATTTCTACACGCGCCTCTCTTTTCGGTTTCATGGTACATGCTTCGGGAATTCGATATTTATAGCCTATTAGCTTCGATTTCCTCCCCTCTTGAGGGATATGATGTAGAGTGCAGTAACTGGATGTCACCGCCTTTGGAATTGGAACGTTTGCTTTGAAGTTCGACATGAAACATTCATTTTGAAATCGAACTTGTTTGCAAAAACAAAAAGAAATATAAATCTAACAGATGCATTAGATGTCATGAGTTGTCAGATTTTGGATGTGAGGTTTTCCCCAAGCTAGCACCCACTAGATACAGTCGGTGTGATATGCGTTCTTGGAAGGTTAGCCTTGTTTGCGTGGATGAAGCAAACATCAAATCACGCAAAAACAATGCGGCGACCCACGTGTTTACGCAAAGGATGGACGCGTGGTGACGAAAAGAAGCGTGCGTGAAGGTGAAACCAGGCGTACAGGGAATCGTAAAAATTCAATTTAACACAAATTGACGGACCGTACACCAACGGCCATTTAATGGTCCCGCGTACGTGTTGGTACGTTTAGCCATACCGACGGCGTAAGGTTTTATTCGATGCGATTAATTTAAATCTTTTCAAGAACATTCGAAGGACACCGGTACAGCTGGCAGCATGAGCTACAAGCGGGAACCGGGAAAGGGAGAATTCTGAAGGTACAGGAATTGAGATGCAGATAACTGCTAACTGGTTGCGGTGTTGAAACGATTTTTAATTCTTTACGTGGCGAAAGCCCGAAAAAATACCCCCTCATCCACCATGGTGTAGTAATGAATGTTTTATTTTCCCAATTCCATTACAGCGTGCCACGTTGGCGGAAAAGGAGGTAAACTCGCTCAAGGAGAAACTGTCGACCACGGACCGCGGAGTCAGCAACAACAACAACAATAACAACATTAGCAACAGCGTCAACAATAACGACGGTAACGATATGGACGTCACGGCACCACCGCCACCGCCATCGCTTTCCGCCCCGACACTGCCCACATCCCTGCCACTGGCCGTGTCGACATCTCCAACCCCACCGACGTCATCGTCGCCGATGATCGTCGAACAGAACGGCATCGCACCACCGTCACCCTCGACAACGCCAGTATCGGAGAGTGGCAGCATCCATCGCCCGGAAGTGGCACTCAGTCCGAGCGAAAAGCCTCTCGGTGGATCACGATCACCGATGACGGTAAGCACACGCTCCCGCACGCCGGAAATCGATCGCAAGGTGCAGCAAGAACTGGCCGCTCTAGCGCACACCATCAACAACAACTGTCTCGCAAGCAGTAACAACAATCACAGCAGCAGTACCAGCAACCGATCGCCCACTCAATCGCCACCGGCCACGAGTACCGAGAAGATGGATTGTGAAAGTGCGAGTGCGTTACAGCCCAAGGGCAAAACGAAGGAAGGCTTCGGTGCGGAGGAACTGAGTAGCAGTAGTAGTGCGCGAACGAGTGTCAGTGAGTGCCACAAGGGAAGCAGTGAAAAGCTAAACAATTCAACCGAAACGAACTGTACCGGTGGTGAAGCGGAATCGCCCAAAAAGGATCCCATTGTGGACAGCAGGACGAGATCGCTAACGGAGGAACTTTCTGCCAAGGATCGTGAGGTAAGTGAGAATATGAAAAACATACATTTTATCAACAGCACTCAATACAGCGCATAATTTCTGGATGAATAATTAAAAAAACGAAATTTAGGATTCATTTGCTCGTGCAAAACGAGACCCTAGGGCGATAAGGAATAACATGAATTGGGAGGGATACTTTTTTTGTTTTGCTTCCCACCCGCGGTGATATGGATCCAAGAAACAATTCTTGATTTTATCGAGCCGCCAGCGGATGGATTCCGAAAGATGGATCCATACCCTTTGCTCAATGCGCACTAGAGAAAAAGAAAACGCGAGTAAAAAATCTCTTTGATTAATTTCACCACATTTTTTAATTAAATCTTCGGTCGGGAAGCAGTTTTTTTGTTCCTTGTGTGTGCGTTTCATTGGTACTCGCGTTCGGCTAGCCCGCCATTGTGATAGAAAGGAAGGATAAAAGGGAATAGACCAACAGGAAAAAAAAAACCCCGACAACGATCTCATACCCTCCCATACCCATCCCGTAGGGTGGTCACGGGAGCCCCGTTGAATGCTGGGACCCAAACCAGCTGCAGTCCAGTGCTGCTTTAGCTGCCGTTGGGCCCGGAGCCATCACCCCAAAAGGAAAAACAAGCTTTTGATTTATATTTGCTGAAAAATAATGAAAAACTTTTTATTCGTTCAAATTGCAACGTTAGTACCGCGGTGACGGTGGTATTGAGGGATGGAAAACAATTCAAAGGATCCTTGAATTGGTGGAGTAAGAACAACGTAAAACACAAAAAAACGTAACAAATGAACGGAAGAAAAGAGTTTTCTTACCCCCAGAATAAAGTGTTTTTTGGGCTTTGTTTTGTTTTGTTTCGTTAGATCCTTACGTTGACCACAAGAAACAAAGATCAATAGAGTGTTTGGAAAGTGCGGGGATGGAGGGTGGGTTCCGTTACAACATAGTTATTACAGAGTAAAAGTTCGCCAAAAACATCCTTCTCTCCTTCCTGATAACGTAAACGAATGGCAAGCAACAAAAAAAAAAAACCAGCCACACACACAAAAAGGACAAAAAACTCCAATCCAAAATGTTTCAAATAACAATACAATCCGTTTTTTATTACATAATTTATACACAATTCATTGAATTTCGCTTTTGTGGCCACGGGTGTTGGTGATTGAGAGAGCGCATTTTTTTTTTGCTTTCTTCCACCAAAGGATCCGTTTACGAGTTTTCCGAAAGAATGTATAGGACTCGGTGTTTTTTCTTCTTTGTTTGGCTTGTTTTTCCACACACAAAAAAATCTCATGCTGTTTCGTGTTTGCCACCCCCTCGCAAAAACCATTCCCTGATTGACGGTTCAGGTTTTAACCAAAAGTGGGGAGATTGTCTTGCCTCGCAAGAAGGAAGAATCAAAAAAAAAAAAAACACCACCTAAGAATCATAAAAAGAACGGCAACGCACCCTTCAATGAATGTCGTTTGTGCGTGTCATAACAGCTTACTTCCTTAGTTGCTCCATGTGCCCGACCGATCCCGGCTGGTGGGAACGTGGAAAAGTTGGATCGAGCCGGGCACAAAGTACGCCAAACCAAACATCCTTCACTCACCCAGCTTGCTTTCAAATAATCTCTTCATTGTGGCGAATCGAATCTTTGTGAATCGAATGTTTTCATGTCATTGTACCACCGTCGTGCTGCCCTTCGATGGGCTGTGTTTTTTCCTACATTCAGAGGGGACACGGAAGACGATGCTTTTTTATCTCACTCCCACGTCCGTAGTGGTGATAAGAAGATGCCGCCGTACCAAGGGGCGAAAGCGAATTGCGAAGAAAAGAAATACAACACTGACGCACGCAGCCCAGCCACCCTCCTCCCAAACCGATTGAGTTCCGTAAACGAGTCGATAAAAATCGCTTGTTGATTCTCGTTTTCCAATCACGGACCATGAAGGAGGCAACTTTGCCTGCCCGAGTTTCGGTCGGTGTGTATCCTTCTTTTCACACTTTCACCCAACCCAAGCTAATGAAGACGGCCTACACAAGGTGGGCAGAGGGTGTTTTCGGTGGTGGTGGCCACTTGAGGAATTAGTAAGATACACTCGTAAATCCACTTATCGACCAAACCCAAGACACTTACCGTCCGTTCTCCACGGCGGGATGGATGGAATGAAGCAAAAGGCCATCCTCAAAAGGTGATGGAAGTTTGACCGGCAAAGTTCGCCTTTGACCGGCCACTAGCCTTGGGTTTGTTTGTTTACTTACGATGAACGGTTGCTTGCCTTCCTTTTCGGACCAGCTTCCGTTTTGCTTGCGAGAGGGAAGTCCCTGTTGCTACCGAAAGCATGATGCCGGGCATCTTTTGGTGTCGAAGATTTCTAGGTGTTGATTTATCGCCTTATTTTCCACCCGAAGGATCAAAGGCTCCAATCTGGGGGATGGGAGAGAATATTGAAAACATTTTCCTTCGAACAGTTTCCTTTACTTTTTGTGCGGCCCGTTGTTCTTGTGCTATTCTTCCGGTTGGACCGAAGGCCAATAGCAAAAGGTTCTGACCGCAAACGACACTTGGGCAAATCATTTGCATCCGCTCGTGCGTTCTTGTTTGGGGATACGCATTTTCCGCTCCGCATTGTTGAGACGTTTCGGAAAAGATTTTTTCCCTTCAATTTTTTCGATCAGAAAAGGCAACAAAAAATGAAAATTCTCCGTAAGGTTATCAATAAACAACGAACAGAGAAAATGGGACGACTTTTCACCTTTTTCTGAAAGTTACGGCACGGCATCCGATGACGAGTTTTCCAGTTGATTTGTTGGCGAAGGAACGATTTTCACGCCCCGAAACATCTCCATCGGCCCAGGGCATGTCAAGGAAAATCCTTTGGCTTTTCCCTGTTGTTTCCTCGGTCGGTTGGCTGAAGGAAAATAAACAATATCCAATTTCCCGGACCATTTTTTTATTCCTTCCTCCCGTAGTACTGTTTTTTTTTCGATCCGCATGGTTGTGAACGGTTTGGTGGTTGGGGAAAGTTGGGTGTATGTTGCGCTTCTAGGATATCAGTTTCCCACGGGTTTTCCTCGGTCTGGCACGTTCGTAAAACGGCGATGGTTTGTCAATAAGTTATTATCTTGTTTACGGACTTGTTTGGCCACGGTTTTGGTGTGATGGATTTGGGGCTTCGGGTTTTTTTTTCGTGGGGAGCGAAGAGCTGATTCGTTTGTGAAGAAGGGAAAACATAATAGATACAGGAAAAAAAGAAACAACACAATTCTTGCCTCAGGAATGAGAAGGAAACACGTGGTAATAACTTCATAAGCTGTTTGTTTTCCCATCGAGCTACGGCGTCGAAGGCGTCTGGGCGAAAAGTTTCCCGAACTGGACCAGTCTTGGGTGTGGGTTCCAGCTTTCCGTCGATCTAGAGGAAAAGAATCAAACCATCCTGCCACCATTCTAGCGGGGGAAAAACGAAACGATCCAAAACCATTCGAGGAAAGGTGTAAAATTCGAAATTGATCTATAAACCATCGTAAAAAACATGCTTCCCCAAGCCAAAAACCTATTTAAGGTTGTTTTTTTTTATGGAAGAAAATCCCGAAACGGAAGAAAAGCATCCATGAAGGGATAATCAAAACAAGCCCTACGAATCAGGCAAGTGTCGAAGTCAGGAGTTGCTCCTTTTTTTTACTTTGAAAACGGGATCATAAAAACCCCGAAAATATTTAAAGAATTTGATACCCCCGGGTACGAGGGCCGAGTATGCTGCTGGCATACTTCCGTTCCAGCAAAAGCCAAGGTGATTTTGTGGTTGTGGTATCCTTTTTCCTTACCGAAAACGAGCCCAACCAGGGGAACTGGTGCGGTTTATGGGTGAATTATAATGAGCCGCATGGGTCGATTGATTTGCCAGGAATTCGACACACGATATTGGGTCGTTTGTGCTGTGTCAGGTTGGAGGTAATAATCGTTTATTTACGACATTTATTGAATCCCGTTTGCAGCACCCAAGCTACCACATGCTTAACTGCCACCAGGCGCCTCCATGTGGCTCGTTTTTTGTTAAATAATGGTTCCGCTAGTGTTTTTTCGGTGGCGGGTAGGGCAGTAGGGAAAACCTGCAATGTGTGTTTCTATTTTATTTCATTAAATTTCCACACCACCAGCGAACGTGGGGAAACACATTTTCACCTCGGTGCAACGAGAAACACGAACACCAACGGGTATTGTGCTTCCTGCTGACAGGGAAAGTACGAGCTCCCGCATGGAGTCGCGCTAGTTCGTGTGAGGAATGCTTTTGCCCTATTAGCATGTAAATTTACCCTTCGCGGCGTACGGATTTGCCATGAGTTTTGTACAACACGAACCGTCGCCGGTACCAGGCTAAGGCGGGATTCTTATCCTGATGGATTTTTCTTCTGCAAAGTTTTGCCTGCAATTTCGCCAAAGAGACCAATTTACACGAGCAGAATGCACCGAATGTTAAAGTGCTTCTGTTTCTTGCATTTCTTTAGTTGGAAGTATTTAAAAATTCAATACACAATAGATTCAATCCGTTTCGTAGACACATTTTCCTGCAGTACCATGGTTCTGGGTTTGCATTCCTTTCATCGATTATTTGACTTTGCTGGCTGGGAATCCTTTTTCATGTCGCGTTCCAAGAGCTTATTTCCAGCGCTATATGCCTTTGATAGTTGAACTAAACACACCCAACGAACCAGGAGCATCCGTTCTTTGTGTCTTACGATGTTGTTGTCTTTCCAAACCACCCCGCGTGCTGGCTGGAAAACGGGAAAACCCTGAAACGATGAACGATCTTCTGCATCTTCTCACTGCGCAATGAAAGTGAGAAATGAGCTACACGATACCATCGTTGTGTACCGTTGTCGTATCGTTCCGTTTTTCCTGCCTTTTCTTTTGTCGCTTTAAGGCCCCCATCGTCTTTTGGTTTGGCTGGCGTTGCAGTTGGCAACCGGTATCGGAAGAGCGAAACCTAAGGGTGTGTGTTTGAGAATTGGCAATATGCTCATTTTGTTCAACAACCATCACCACCACCATCGCCACTGCCAACACCAGCCACCGTTGTGGCTGCACGGCTATTCATTCTTTTAGCTGCAGATGAGGCAGACGAGCAGCCGTGGTTTAGCTGCATGAAATATGCAGTAATGACAAAACAATATGTAAACTATAAATATCAACTAGAGCAGCTAATTCCTTTTTCACTGTTCGTTTCGGAAGAAGTTAAAGAACATGAGCGCTACACAAATTGACCTGCCATGCCTTGTTGAGCAAACAATCGCACACACCGTATGATTTGTTAACATATTTAATAATTGTAGGTTCATTTGTAATCGCATATTCTTATATTACATGCCATCGAAAGTGAATTAGACAGAGCGTGGGGCATTTCCTCGTCGAATGGAAAATCGACTCCATTAAACCACCCAAAACCCAGCGTAAGAAATGCGCTCGATGTAAGTGGGCGTATGGCAGCGAAGGAATTTACTTCGGGCTGGAAAACCCACACTCCCTCTGCTAGCGTAGAGGGGGAGTGTTTCTTTCGCCTCCAAAAGACGCGCCGTGTTGGGTGCACTTTGGAAAGACGAAATGCAAAAAGCAGAACCATTCGCCTTCGCTCAGTGCGCTGCACAGCACCAAGAGCAAGAGTCGGAAGGCTCGGATAAAATAGTCGAAATTTCGTAAGTGTCAAAACAAAACATACTTTCGGTATATTTATAGCATCGGTACCGTTTTCCGTTTGCGCCTCCGAATCGGCCAACCGCTCGAAACGGGACGGAGGTGGTAGAACGCAAGCGTACGCCTTTCGAAAGTATGCGGGGCATAAGAAAAAACGCGGTACAAGTTAACCATATAATCAAACAATCCGCCCACCAGTTCCTTCATCAACACGCCAGAGCAATGTCACTGTTGCACCCTTCGGCCCACTAACCACCAGTAACTTTCCTACTTTTCCTGGGCGGTGGAAAACCGTGTGTCGCATTCATTACCCCGCACCGGGCGTTTCGGTGCAGTCGATCGTTTCGAGGTTTTGCGATTGTTTTCGATTTGTTTCCATTTGCCGAACGCGCGTACCAGGATGCCTTGGGGTTTTCCAGTAGGGTGGGCGCGGAAAACACTAGCGAAATCCGCAATCCGCAGCTGCGTTCTCGCTAATGGATGACTCGATGAAAGTTTCCACGGCCTTTCACTTGCCTCTGTTAGCACTGTGTTTTGCCGAGACACAGCCTTTCTGCGTGTTTGCTACTGTTCCAATGACAAGGCATTAGCATTTGATCGAATTAAAAACTCAATCGTTTTGCTTTGTCCTTTTCAACGCTCGAATGAACCAACGGGAAGCCCATATTTCCCATGTTCATACCCGCGACCACAAACGGGTAGGCGCAACGGGTGAAAATGTTTTTATTGATAAAATATCGTTTGTCGTTGAGGCTTCTCCAGCAGCAGGAGGAGTGGGAGGTGGAAAACCCGGGCAAGGAAAAATCTAACGTCAACTTCGACCCAACGGAACAAATTACAAAACCGAATCGAATCGAAACTCCTTGTTCACGCGCTCATTTGTTCACCCCTCGCTACGTCTCCTTATCGTTTCGTCAACCGGCAGTCAGTCCTCAATTCCCCCTCTCACTCCCATTTCATGTGATATTGAGCCACCTCGGTGCTCGGTGGGAGAAATGAAAGGTAATAAAAATAAAAAGTTCTTATCAGAGGAAAGTTGAAATTTATATGCAAATGTTTTGTCGGTGTGTTTATCCGCGGTTTTGCTGGCGCAGCTGGGTACTGGGGTTGGGAAAAGGGTGCAAATGGTGCCACCCTTGGGAAGTAGGGAGAGTAGTGTTACCGTTCCTCTGAACAACAAATTACCGAAGAATTGGATCAAACGGTTTAAACTGTCTCTCTCTCCGGTTCGTCTTTGAAGTTTGACTTCGATTAAATGCCACCGTCATTGGCGCATATCGGACTACGGTGTGGCAGTGTGTGTGTG